>JBAKBP010005525.1:0-120907 GCA_037953745.1 Lithodes maja
CTCGTGCACCTGAAGTTGCTGTGGGACCCATCACTAAGTCACTAAGTCACTATATCACAGGATAAACACGGGATAAACAACGTTTCAGGTAGACCGACAACGGCAGACTGTTTACTCCGGCCTGGCCGCTAGAGGGACGATATTTTGAATTATCGCGCGCCCGGTAAATTAAAAAAATCGAACTATTGGGTGAATTCGGATTTGGCCTCAAATTGAAAAATTCGGACTATTGGGAGAATTCGGATTTGGCCTCAAATTGAAAAATTCGGACTATTGGGAGATTCGAATTATCGGTCGTCGGATTAACGGAAGTTTACTGTAATAAGCTTTCCATCATATCGTGGATGTACTTGTGTGGATCTCTGACCAGACGCTGATTCAGGCGTCATTCCTCCTTCACTGACATATCAAGTAAACCAAGATCCTTAATACATCAACGAATGGGAAGGGGACGGTCGGGAGGGCCCCAGTCGTCAATGATTACGGGGCCACTACTAAATATTAGGTTTTCTTTATCTCCTTACAGGAGTCAAACCTATAATTTATTAGTGGCCCCTCCATCATTGACGAACATGCCTGATTTCTAAGACTGGAGGGGGACATTCGTAATCATATCATAACTCTAGAAAAGTAGATAATAAAAACAACCACATAGTTTCCGCGCCCTCCTCAGCTCCCCGTCATGGAGTGGCTTCGGTCACCCAGGCTTTATTGTGGTCGGCGGGGAGGGTTTTGTGGGGGCGCTCGGTTGTGGCCTTGGCCTTGCTCGGGGCCTTGGGGCTGTTCGGCCAGGCAGCTTGGGGACAAACAACAACAACAACAACCACATAGTATTCTTATTCTTGAAAAATATATATACAGTCAGCCCCCCCAATACGCGAGAATAGGGGCGACAGGAGGCATCGCGTATTGGGAATCCGCGTATTGTGGACCTAACTTTAAATAGGAATACAGTCGACGCTCGATTTAACGGACCCCGATACAACGGATTTCGGATTTAACGGACTCTGTCCATAGCCGGACAATGGACCCAGCAACGGACAAAGTCCGTTGCTCGAAAAAAAATTGGAGCAAAGTCCGTTGCTCTATCTATTTATCTCTCTAATGCACTACCTAAATCCCTTATACATTAACATAACTATGTCTTATTTGGACTTTTTGTAATCTTTGAATCATTTCTAATGTGATGGAATTGAAAAATATAATATCCTTCCAGCACATAGATAAATAATAAATAAGATAGTCAACAAAATATTTCAACTCTCCCCTCCGTGCGAGCAGAGATGGTAGATTTACGTTTGATAGATTTTTTGTTTTGTTTTTTTCCCTCGATATACACTCTCTTTCTATCTATCTATCTCTCTAATGCACTACCTAAATCCCTTATACATTAACATAACTATGTCTTATTTGGACTTTTTGTAATCTTTGAATCATTTCTAATGTGATGGAATTGAAAAATATAATATCCTTCCAGCACATAGATAAATAATAAATAAGATAGTCAACAAAATATTTCAACTCTCCCCTCCGTGCGAGCAGAGATGGTAGATTTACGTTTGATAGATTTTTTGTTTTGTTTTTTTCCCTCGATATACACTCTTTCTATCTATCTATCTCTCTAATGCACTACCTAAATCCCTTATACATTAACATAACTATGTCTTATTTGGACTTTTTGTAATCTTTGAATCATTTCTAATGTGATGGAATTGAAAAATATAATATCCTTCCAGCACATAGATAAATAATAAATAAGATAGTCAAAGAAATATTTCAACCCTCCCCTCCGTCTATGCGCCGAGCTTCCCAGACGGGAGATTTACGTTTGATAGATTTTTGTTTTTTTTTGTTCCCACGGTATACACAAAATGATGGGGAAATATTATAACATGTTTTTAATTGACATTTGTGTCGTTTTTGCTGATTATGAGTTGGTGGAAAAAATGTCTTTAATTCTATCATATCGGAAATGATTCACAGATTATATAGAGACCAAATAACATACACTTTTAAGTGTGTTCAATAGTTTTGCATTATCAATAGGGTGTAGCACAAGGCTTATCAACATTATCACAGTAACGGGGTCGGGGTTGAGGCGGGACGGGGAGGGGAGGGAGTAGGCCTACAGAGGAGGGGATATCCTTCCTTTTTTTTTTTTTTTTTTTCTCCATGTGAAATTTATTATATCAATGACAAATAAGACCTTTATTATGTTTTCAGGGACAGTACAGCACAACGTGTCCCTCAAAAAAAAAAAAAAAAAAAAAAAAAAAAAAAAAGAAGGCGAAATACGAAGGCAATTTTCCAGCTACGGACTTTTTCCAGCAACGGACTCAGTCTCCCCCCTATTAGTCCGTTAAATCGAGCGTCGACTGTAATTAGATATGGGTGACATCTCTCAATTATGGCCTATTTTCAAAAATTTTGGCCTTATTTTCGACATTTTTGGCTCTACAGTACAGTCTATATCTTATATATAATAAGAACAATGAATAAAAATATGAAACCTTACCTTAAAATTAGTAGTAGATAGGCTAGGACTAGGACTAGGACCGTAGGACTTCACGATTTTCTCCAACTTCTCCCTCCCTGACCAAATCGTACGAACAGTTTACTCTGACAAGCCTATTGCACAGTTTCCTTCTCCTTTTTTCTTGCTATCCAACACTTCCACCTTCATTTTGTGTGTTATCTTCTTATATTGGCGTGGCATGGCGAAAAAAGTGGCAGGCACTACAAACGTTTGGTCACTCCGCACGGCTATGACGCTTGAGCGGGACTGTGGGAGGGAGGGAGGGAGGGTAAGCGGGAGGGAAGGCAGGCGTATGCCCGTCTTCTTCTTTTTTCAGAGCTACTCCTGGGCCTCGCGAAACGTAGACGTGCTCGCGTATCAAGCGGGAATAGCGGATTTGGCCCCTTCTTAGCTCTCGATTCGTGTATTGTGGTACCACCTCGCGTAATTAATGTTTAATTAATTAATGTTATTTTCGAGGGGTCACTCGTGTATTAGGGTTTTCGCGAATTGTGGAATCGCGTATTGGGGGGGCTGACTGTATTTAATCATTGGCGTCGCCGAAAAAATACAAGAAAAAGGGGGTTCAGGCAGGTGCGTGCTTCAAAGAAGCCTGCCTGACAAAATGGGTAACCCTAAAGATTCTGAACATAGATCTGTGGTTACAAAGGCACCCCACTCAACGAGTGGTGACAAAAATAACAAGTTATAAGCTTATATGTGCACATCATAAACCCCAACATAATCGTGGAGATAAATTGCAAAGGATCTCCACTGATTCTAAAATTAAATTGCTTTCGCAGTTAACACTACTATAACAACCCTGTTGTTTTGTACTAACATTGTACTAGCACAATTTCTCTCTGAGAAAATTTTATATCACATTAACCTTACATTTCTATCACAGCTCTCATACTCCGGCGGGGTCTAGGGTGTCCTATGTCAACTGACTGCACCCCCCCCCCCCCCCCTTTTGTGAAAATAAACACAAGTGACTGTAGGGCCACCTAGACCCTCTGCCTTAAAGCTATACATGGTAAGGAAGGTTTGTCTAGAGCAACTGACAAGTATCTAGACAAAAACGTATGATTAGACGCCCACAATTGAGTGGACGCGATATCTTCCACTGAAAAGTTTTTCAGGAAACGTAAAGAGGCTGCCCATTTGCGTAAATCGTGGGCCCTGCCCACCACGCCGGGATTACTCTCTTTAATGACTTCGACCAGAAGAGAGGCTAACCGCCGTTTAAGTAAGCGTTTACCCGTACTTGCTACCCATAAAGCACCTTGGGGGTTTAGAGGAGCTACTCTCAAATATTTGGTTAGGGCTTGCACTGGACATAGATTATGATGCACCTTTCCCCTTTTTAATGCCGGCACCGTGAACTCCGAAAACACGTGTGCACTGTGCTCATTCTTGGCTACAAAACCTGGGGAAGGCGCAATGTAAATACATTCGTTAAGTCTACCAAACCTAAGGCAATTGGGTGAGTTGCTCATCGCCGCCAGCTCAGACACTCTGTTCCCGGTGGCCAAAGCCATAAGGAAAACCGCCTTTTTTAAGAGTAAAGCAAAGTCTGCAGTATTTTGGTACAGACGAGAGTGAAGTAAAGACAAAGCTTTGTCGAGAGACCAAGTAGGCATGAGCTGACGGGGAGGTGGGCGAAGTTTAAAACAAGCTCTCATAAAACCTGTTTCTTCCGCCACCGGTATGGAAAGACCTGTCAGGTCTAAAAAGGGCACTCTAATTGCAGTTAAGTGATTTTTTTAAAGTTACCACCGATAAATGTTTCTGTTCAAACAGATAATTCAAGTAATTGAAAATTAAAGCCACTGACGGCACATTCTGTTCCGTTCTGACAATCCAGGAAGTAAAGGCTTGCCAATGTGAGTGATACTGACGTTTCGTAGACTGAGTATATTGATTGATTAATTTATTAGTCACATCTCTACCGTATGGTGCCAGCCACTTGGCCTTCTGAATGTCCATAATGCAAAAGTCAGCGAGGTCGCTAGGTTGCCAATCGTGTCTAAGTGAAAATACCCGACCGGGAGCGATACCGGGTCCGGGCACCACGTTTTCAATTGCTGGTACCACAACTGCACCGGCCACAGGGGCGCGATTAGTGAGACTAAGCCTCGATAATCTCGTAGTTTGTTCACTACGTGGCACATTAGTGACGCATCTGGCGGTGGAAACAGATAGATGGAGCTCCATCTGTTCCAGTCTGTCACTAGGGCGTCTGGCCCCCCTGCCGGCGTTATCGACCGGCGGGTGAGGTATAGAGGAAGTTTGTGAGTCTCCTCGGACGCAAAAAGATC
This sequence comes from Lithodes maja, assembly GCA_037953745.1. Lineage (NCBI taxonomy): Eukaryota > Metazoa > Arthropoda > Malacostraca > Decapoda > Lithodidae > Lithodes > Lithodes maja. The sequence continues at coordinate 4,837 of JBAKBP010005525.1, forward strand.
CACTTGTGGATGGGAGAGCTCTGCAATCATTAGGTTGAAAATGGGTTGCTTGAGCTCCCATTCTACTGTTGTGCTCTGTCTCCGGGACAGAGCGTCTGCCCAGACGTTCGCTACGCCTGGGAGATAAGATGCGTGAAGGTAAATTTCTAGTCTGTTGGCTAGAGTAAAAATCTCTTCCGACACGTTTAGCAACCCCCTGGACCTCGTTGATCCTTGCTTCTGAATGCAGTGAACCGCATTCAGATTGTCCATTCTGAAGGCCACCGACTTGCCCCGTAATGCCGGGCCGTGAGCCTGAAGGAAATACAAGGGGACTAGTAATTCTTTTACATTGATGTGAGAGATTTCTAAGTGGGACCAAAGCCCCTGACCCTGGTGCCCCTGATTTGATTGAAATCCCCAACCTATTGTGCCTGACGCATCCGTGTCTATCCATACCGTTGGTGGAGGAGAAATCCATGACATTATTGAGTACAACGTTTCCCTCTTTGCCCAGACCGCTAGTAAGGTGTGGATTAATTTCGGGATGGGCCATAATTTTCCCGCCGGTAAGAGCGGGAAATATTTGTTGCCTTCCAATATTAGTCGTTTTACTTTCAACCGGCCCAACTTGACAGTTAGTTGAATCCAGTTGAGAGAGCCGACCAGAGATTCCCAGACCCTTCGCGTCGTAGTCAGACTGTGAAGAAACATGAACAGTTTCCTGCGAAACCTGTTGCGATTGTCCACACTCTGACTCAGAGTGAGAGCGGCTGTGTCCCAGACCAGCCCTATCCACTGAATTACTCGTGAGGGAACAAGGTTTGACTTTACCAGATTTACCTTGAAGCCTAGAGTTTTGACATGATTTAAAATAATATTGACATGTTTTATGCATAAATGTTGTGTCTCTGCCACCACCAGCCAGTCGTCCAGATACCACAACACTCTGATCCCCTGTTTTAACAATGGCATCAGGGCTTGCCGGACTAATTTCGTGAATAATCGAGGTGCTAGGTTCAAACCGAACGGCATCCTTTGAAAAACAAAATTTTGTTGCCTGATCCTTAAGGCCAAAAACCTTTGAAATCTTTTGTTGACCGATACGTGCCAATAGGCGTCTGTCAGGTCTAGTGAGCACATCCAACCTCCCGGCGGAAGTGTTAGCCTGATTTGGTGCACAGTTAACATTCTGAAAGATTCGTTGTGAATATGAAGGTTCAGGTAAGACAGGTCTACGACCGGCCTCATCTGAACACTGTCCCTTTTGGGAACCAAAAATAGTTTGGACGTGAATACAGGGTAATTTGGGGGGACCGGGATGATGACATTCTTGACAATCATTTCCTGGACCAGTGACTCCACCTCTAAAGAAACAACATTCGCCGTTGTCGGCTGACGTAAGCGAGGTCGCCGGAGCCACCGCCAAGTGATGCCTTTGCGAGCCACCATCCGTGCCCAAGTGTTTAATGGCCATGCCTGGTGACACGTTCGGAACGACCCAGTTAGCAGACAAGGGTTCGCCGGCTGTACTACCCTCGGGTCCTCCGGCCTTAAAGTTGGCACCGGGAGTGAGAGAGACTTTAGTTTTTTGATGGTGGGGTTGATGGTGCTGGACGCTTCGCCGGCTGGCTGGTGCTGGCCGATGACTGGCCCTGACCTGGCTTATGCTGGCCGCGTCCTCTCTGACCTGAAAACCTACCCTGTTTATGCCTGTACTGACCTTGGGAAGATTTAGGCGGAAAAAAGGGTTTAGATCCCCCTGGCTGAGCTTTAGTAGTTGGCCTGGGTTTGGGAAAGGTAAATGTAGGTTTCTTAGAAGGGGTGGGACTGTGCTTAAAAGCCTGTGCCATATTGAACACCGTTCTCCACACTTCAGGGGACATTAGAGAGGGAGTAAGCACTGGTGACATGACCACCTGATTCGCAATGCAATCAGGTAGCTTGCGAACTAAAGACATTCTGAGATCTTGTCTTGCTCGTACCGCCTCAAGCAAGGCGGTGCGTATGTCACCCAAGGATTGGATTGACGACTGGAGGAGCAGTCGCCGGGACAATTCAACCGATCTTCTGGCATCCGCATCTGCGATTGCCTGAGTAGACCGTAGTAAAGACTTAGCCACCTGTTGAGACACTATATATTGGGAGAACAGGCGAAAAGCTTTCCCCCTGAGCCTAAATTCTCTGTCTAGGTGAGTAGGGGTAGGGGTAGTGAAAGGGTCTTTCAGCTCACAAAGATTAATTTTAGGGGCAGCTAGGAAAGAAAACAAAGCTGACGGGACTCCGCCTGCAGACCCTACAGGCATGGAGAACCACGAATGAGTATCTTGAGGGATCTGATGGGAAGATTTCGAAGTAAATGTCGTTGCAAAGTTTTGAGCCTCTATTTCCCAATCTACCCAAGGTCCTGGACCCAACTGCCCCACCTTCAAAACAGGATTAGCTGCTTCGTCTGTGACGGTCTGTAAATCAAGTTCAGGAGTGAGAGCTGACAAAGTCTTAATATCGTTAAACCCATCCAGCTTAGACCAGTCTGAAAATAGCTTTGAAGCTGAGGCAGGGGGTAAAGCTGGCTTAGTAGCATACACAAAATAGTCCTGGTGATAATAACTAGGTATAGCCTTAATGTTTACATCTAGTAAATTTCCCAAATTATCCAAGGCCCTTAATTTCTTTGATTTGTTGCCTTGGATGACCCACTCACTCGGTACTGGGAGCTCCCCTGACAAGGTAGGCTGGGCCAACTCTGGTTTAGTGGGGGTCAAAAGGACCCAAGACTCGTCTGGTCCATAAAGCAAGGGCATAGCTACCTTTCTAACAGGTGCTTTGTCTAGAGGGGGTGGATTAACATCCGTGATGACCCTGACATTGGAAGTTGTTAATGCCGCCGTAGCAGGCTTGGTAGCTACTGATGTTGACATAGTGGGAGGGTTAGGGATCTTAGATAAGACAGTCGAAGTCATCAGAGGCCGTACCGTAGAACTTGTCGTGGGAGCCCCCAAGTCTAACGTGGGGGCCTCCTGTTGTTGGCCAAAAAATCTAGATAAAGCCTGAGTAAGCAGCCCATTAATTTCTTGCGCAGTAACAAATTGATTTGAAGATGAACTTACAGGTGAATCATTAATATCCTGCGCGGCGTCTAAGCCTGAGCCTGACTCTTGCCCTTCCATTTCCGAAATTATTGAAACTTCGTCTTTCTCTTCCTGAGAAGATCCCTCCGAAGCCGGGGTACCTTGCTGCCAAGACAAGTCAGGAATAGAGGATGGGATCGCCGCGTCCCTGTGGACATCAGCTACTGTGTGACTCGTTTGAGTCGAACGTGGGTGGTCGGGCCCTGGCTGAGCAAAACGCCAAACCCCGAGGCCTTGGCCTACACTTTCTTGAGAGTCAGACACATTATCCCGACTTGAACCCCCCCGAATTTTCTAATTCCAGGGTCAAAATATTTATGGGTAAATCCTCTTTAACCCTCCAGCCCCGGGGGCTATAGCTTATGACTGTACTCCTGTACCGGGGGTTTTGAGGATTTTTTACCTATGTTAACTACTCTGTAAAAGAATGAATATTGCATGTAATGTTGTGAATAAAAAAAAATAATGTTCCACAAACCTTCCTCTGTCGAATGGCGTTTAGTAGAGGTCTCTAGCCCCTCTGGTTGCATAATGGTGAGCGCGGGAAGACGAGTGCTTTTTTATGCGGGAATTTCCTCACGCGTCCGAAAGCGTCGGCCCGCCCTGGCTACGACGCACCTAGCCGCTCGCCGCGCCAAAGTATTTATCTCCCTTAGACGATTTTAGTGTTTGATATTGAGAATGTGATGTTTGTTTTGATATTTTCTAGTTATTTTGAGGCCAATTATATAAAATATGTTTATTAGGGTATCAATTTCACTGATATTGGTAATTTTCACTCGATACCGTACATTTTATTAGTAATTGAGGTAGGTTATTGTTGTATTAGGCACTTATTATTCGTTATCACAGGTGTTTATTATACTTTGGCCATCAAATCTTAGGTCTTGTGTCACTTTCACTTTGACAAATATGCTTTAGAGAGTGTCACTGTCACTGATAATGCTCATTTTCACTCGATACCGTACATTTTATTAGTAATTGAGGTAGGTTATTGTTGTATTAGGCACTGATTATTCGTTATCACAGGTGTTTATTATACTTTGGCCATCAAATCTTAGGTCTTGTGTCACTTTCACTTTGACAAATATGCTTTAGAGAGTGTCACTGTCACTGATAATGCTCATTTTCACTCGATACCGTACATTTTATTAGTAATTGAGGTAGGTTATTGTTGTATTAGGCACTGATTATTCATTATCACAGGTGTTTATTATACTTTGGCCATCAAATCTTAGGTCTTGTGTCACTTTCACTTAGTTATATGATTTGTAAACGTTTTATATACAATTTATTGTGTCTTTTTTCACTGATTTATATATTTCTATAGGTTCTAATCATATGAATGTCACTTGGTATATACATATGTGTCACTTTCACATATTATTATGGTGGAATTGTATTTGTATCAATTTTCTCATAATACTTGACTTTTTTATTATAATACATTGTTTTTCTTCCACTTTTTGCCTATATATAATTATAGTGTACATATTGTCATTTTATTGGGCAATTTCAGTATGATTATTAGAACTCCTGCTTGGTGTGGTAAGCAGCGAAGCACCCTACAGCACAGAGTGCCACCTTGCACTCCACACACTCCGTGGTTGACTTTTTACCTGGGTGCGGCCTCACCCTGCTGTGGTAGCAGACATGGCACCGCTTCTGATTTGTTCTTCCTGCTGCATTCTGAGGAAAGTAACCAAGCTGGTGCCTAAGCAGGTATGGAGCAGACTGCAAGCGGTCGATAACGGCGGGCCCAGGATGTGCCACTGCCCTCTGTGGCGTAGCATACTTCTCCAGGAGCCCCGTCAACACCTGCTTTTGGAACCTCCGCAGGCTGTTGAACTTCAGGGGTGGGTTCTCATTCCGAAGCCTGTATATATTATAGGCATTCAGAATTGACATGTCCACCATATGCAGAAAGAACTTTTTGTACCATCTGCACGAGGTACGCAGGCAGTCAATGAAGCCTATCTGCATGTCGGACTTGTCCACCAGCCTCATGTTGACATTGTAGTCCAGGACAGTATCGGGCTTGGTCACCCTGGCCTGGGTGCGGCGATCCACCTTGCCAGTCTCCACCATTTCCCCCTTGTGGATGGTGGTCAGGAGGTTGACCTTCCGCTGGTCGTGCCAGTGGATAGCCAGAATGGGCCCCGACTTCTTCCTGAAGACATCACCTTTTTTGGTCTTTGCAGGGAAAGTTGGCATGCCCTTCCTTTTCCCTCGTACTGTGCCTACAGTCCCTGTCTTGCGCTCATGCAGGTACTGTGAGAGAGTGGGGGACGTGAAATAGTTGTCCGTGTAGAGGACGTGATTTTTATGGAAGTAGCGGTCCATCATGGCTTGCACCACTGCTCCGCCAAATCCAATGAGGGGGTCCACAAGCACGTCCCCTTCCTTCCCGCTGTACACCAGGAAGTCCAGGACATAGCCAGTTGTGCAGTCGCACAGCACAAAGAATTTTATGCCAAAGCGATGTCTTTTGGAGGGGATGTATTGCCGGAAGCTGAGTTTTCCCCGGAACAGCACAAGAGACTCGTCAATGACGACCTTGCGGAAGGGCTTGAAGTAGGAGGTGAAGCGGTCTCGCATCATCTCATACAACGTCCTAATCTTCCACAGCTTGTCTGGGCGGTGGACGTCGGTGTTGGTGACAAGATGGAGCGCTGCGAGGATATCAAGGTACCGGTCGCGAGCCATATATTTCCCGAAGGCAGGGGTTGAAATTAGATCATTGGTGATCCAATAGTCAGGCAACCTATGCTTCCTGACATGAGGCATTAGCATGGTGAGTGCCAGGAACACCATGAATTCTTGATGAGTCACTGGGGTCCACTTCCTCATATGGCCCTTGGTCACCTTGCCCAAAAAGTGTACCTGGAATTGGTGCTGCTTGTTTGTCTCTTTGACAACATAGCCTACCACCTCCTCATCAAAGAATGCCTCAAATAGTTGGTGTGGTGGAGCATTGGGGCCTGCAGGAAAATTGGGGGTAATGCCTGAACCCTCCAGTGCCTCATCAAAAGGTGGCACATCAGGGTTGTATCCATCCCCATCAACTACGTCCTGCCATTGAAAAACGTAGAATGGGTCTTGTCTACGCTGACGAGGAGCTCCAACTGGTAGCCCAGTACGCCCACGGCCAACTCGGGAGGCGCGCGCCCTAGGGCGGCGGCGAGGGCGTCGGTCAGGGCGGCGGCCAGGGCGGCGGGCAGAAAGACGGGCAGCACGAAGCCGGGCCAAGCGGGTGGGTCGAGGGTCGTCGATGTCCATATAGTCATCGTCATCGTCAGAGTGGTCATCTTGCCCTGACGGTGGACCTATGTAATCATGTCCAGAGTCTTCAGAGCGGTGCCCTTCATCATCAGTGGCCCCCACATAATCTGGCGGGGAACCAGTGATGCGTGGGCGGCGTGCGGGTGGGCGAGGTGGGGAAGGAGTGACAGGTGAGGCTGTGTCCTCCAGAGGTCCCGGGCTCCTTGGCCTGCGACGAGTCACAGAAAGCAATGATTCAGTTTCACTAGGCCCAGGTATTGGGGTGGCGACCTCAAATACTTCTGCAGGAAGACATGTTGAAGGCGGGAGAGGTGGGGAGGACCGTGGGGAAAGTTGCGGGGACGTATGGCTGGGGCCGGCAGGGGTGGACGCCGCCGCGGGAGCCTCAAACAAAACTCTCTTACTTTTCTTCATTTTCTTGGTATATTTTCTACCTTTCCCCTTTTCGGCAGCAGTATGTCTCCTGTCGGGGGACCTAGGAGGCAAATAGGCCGAAAGTGGGGGGTCCTCAACCCTTGGCAATGGTGGGGGTGGTGGGGAAGAATGCGGGGCATCCGGGTCATCTTGGGTGGCGTGGGTAGATAAGGGAGACAATGGCGGTCGAGAAGGGTCACCACGCTGACCCTCACTCACAGCCTCATCCTCACCAACTATTTTAGCTTGTTCCCTAGCTGCTGCGGCCGCCTTTTCAAGTATTTTTAACTTGTAGAAATGCAGCTTGAAAGGCGATTTACCTGGGGAAGGGCTTGGAGTCGTGTCACTTATGCGAAATTTTGTTTGTGACCTTGAACTCTCCCACTCACTCACTCTCGCAAGTTCACTTTCTTGAGGTAAACCAGCTTCCTCAACAACTGGTACATCACGTACATCACCTTCATCACTCTCATCACTCTCAAATTCTTTCTCAAATCCCAGGAATTGTTCTTTATCACTCTCATGGCCATAATCACTCGACTTATAATTACTCGAGTGGTCACTCACTTCTTCATCAATCTTATGCTTGGCATCAGCTTTCTCATAAAGTCTCAAAGTCGTCTCAATACCTCCGGGAGATAACACATTTAGGCGATGGCGTCGGGGTAAGGCACGACGCACTATCAAGGGCGTCGTAGGAAGCACGATGTCGGACACGGCGGAATCACTATTTGGTGTACTGTCCATGATGGCGTCGGGGTAGATACTGTTGTTGTGGCGTCGTTGACGCCGGGTGGCGCCACCTACCGCCCAATCATCACAAAATGTGCGCGCGGCTTTCGAAAATCAAGCACGAAAGCAAGGGGCGTACATGAGGCCATCCGGGTTGCGCGGGCCGAGTATGTTATGGGCGTATATGAGGTCATCCGGGTTGGAGGGGTTAAGGACAGGCACCTCACTGGACCCCTGAGACCTAACACAAACTCTGTCTGGGGTAGAGGTATGAAGAGAGGTACTAGGAACTTGTGAATGTAGGGAGGACTTCTTTTTATGTGAATCCTTTTTGGAGGATTTATGGCTACGATGTGATCGTGAACTACTCTTAGATTTCGAGGAATCATCGCCGTGACCACTGGTGGAACTTTCCGTCCTACTCTTCTTACTCGCCGGTGAAGAGGCAAGACTAGATGACTGTTGTCTGAGAGGTGACCTGGACCGAGATCTCGCCCGAGATGATGAGGCGGATGCCGGAGGTGTAGGCTCTCGTGGACGTTTGGGTGTAGCCGCAGAAGATACCGAACCCTGACCAGTCTCCGCCGGTGCATGACTCGTGACTCTAGAGGAACGTTTAGGGGGAGGGTGTTCAAATAATAACTTATCCCACAGAGGGACGTTATCACATTGAAGTGATTTATGAGCAACAATCGTAGTGTATGCTGACATCTGTTGCCTTACTTCTCGTAACGCTACTGCTGCGGTCTTATCATTATCGCAAAGGACTTTTATCGCTAATTGGGAGCAAAAAGAACAATTACGCATAACCCAGAGACCCCTTGAACGGTCTAGACATTTAACACACCTTATGCAAAGGGTATGCGCAAAAAGAGGGATACCAGCACAAGCAGGGGTAGTGCATAAAGCAAAGACTGGGGCCACGGTAGCCATGACAGAGACTGGTGTGGGAACTACCGCCGGGTCTGTATTGGTCCGCCGGAGCCCAGCTCTGGAAAAAAAGAAAATTTCCAGGAATTAATGCTCATAAGGTTAATCCAACATGTTCGCACACAAGTGTTAATAGCCCACCGGATAACGAGATGTGATGACACAACGAACACAGCTCGCTATGCGGCGGGGTTTCAGAATATCTAAACAAATCTTTTGAAGAAAGTGAAGAATACCCTCTGACATAATATCGGTCCAGCATGGCGATTATAGTCTTTCTGGTGGTGACTGTCTCAAGATTCAATAATGGAACAAAAACAACCCCCCATAAAGACGCCGGCCCTTGAAATATTTTTTGTATAATAACACAGGGCAGGCTGACACGAGATCTGATTTCTAACGAATTGTCACAAAAAGATCGCCGTAAAAAATGAAGGCGGCGATACCTAAATGTATCACTGAATTAAGTAGTTAAATCGAAAATGAATTTGAAAATTCCTTATTTCCTCCAAGTAGGAGCACCCGCCGGGTGTGAAAAAACAATTTTTTAACTCTAATTGAACCTTCAATTGCCGTAAAAATAAAGGCGGCGATACAAACAGTATTGCTTAAGAATGGAATGGTTAATTCACTGAATGACTTAATAGATTATCCCACCCTTCCAAGGTACACCCGCCGGGTGAGATGTCAAACGTTAACCCCATAAGTTCCTGTCCCCGCATCTTTGTAAAAGATCGCCGGGTAGGAAAGCCCTTAACAACAGCTAGGTTTTTCATGTGGTTTTTTGTAAAACCTGGTAGAAAAACTACATAACATATGTTCGCAAGAACAAAGTTTTATAGATGGGAACAGCCAGTCCGCCGGGAATCAAAATGGGCCTGAAACCAGGTACCAACAGAGACGCAGTCCTGGAGAGCCACAGACACCTCATCGCCGGGGACACAAACCTGTGTTAAAAACCACGTGTGGCCTAACACGGCTCTCGGCCGGGTTTTATCATGGTGAAACCGAGAAAAAACCCGCCGGAAGGACACCCACCCCGATCAGACACCATCTGAACGTACACTGTACACGAAGGAAGCCACGCACGACTAACCTAAGAATACAATAATAATCCGTTCCGTGGAATTAGCCAATACACAACTAAACCAGGAAACAAACATAGTCCGAGGAATTAGCCAATACACAACTAAAACCCGGGCACACATGGCACAGTAGGGTATATTTATACATAATAAACAATAACACTTGTACATGTGGCAAAACTACGAGCGGCTGGCTAGGCCTAAGTAGACGGAATAGGAAAAGTTGAAATATACACAAAACACTGGGAATATCACAACAGGAACCATCGCCAACACACCACTGTAGAAAAACTTCCGACAAAGGGAAGACTGACTCGGAACCCAGAAAAAACTTCACTAAGTGAAGAAAATAACGCAGGGAACGTCAGAAGCAAAGCTTGCCTCATCAGAAAGATAAAAGGCAGCATTATTAACGCGTAATGAAAGCCGCCTGCACCACAAGCTAACTAACTGTGAAAAAGTTCACATGTCCACAACAGGACCACGAGGGTACGTCCGAAATAGACGCCCCAAACACACGACTCCAAATACACTGCACTGCGGGCAACCAGCCCAGGACACTCCTGCTACGCATATCCTAACCTTACTCGATACATCCCGGAGTAAACAAATGAGATAAAACTCACTAGGGACGCAACAAATGCGGAACCAGCGGAGCGTGGGGAGACACGTCCGGGCAGGCTGAGCGCAGAGCAGAGAAGGAGGAATGACGCCTGAATCAGCGTCTGGTCAGAGATCCACACAAGTACATCCACGATATGATGGAAAGCTTATTAGATAGTTATTCTTATTTTCTTTTTGTTTTTATTTTTTACGAAGTTTTTTCGTAGTGAGAACCCAATTCATAATGACTGAAGCCATGAGTGAGGTCGCGTGCGCTCATGATGAAGGCTCCTCAGTTTTTAAATGCTCTGCGCGGTAGATTCAAACTACGGCGGATTAGTGTTTGAAGAGGATGCCTTATGTAATAGGCATGTTCGTCAATGATGGAGGGGCCACTAATAAATATAGGCCCGTCATGCGCATCGTCGATCGCCGACACTCAGCGCCGTCTGCTTACTCTGTTTTTGCTAGAAGACATAGGCCTAGCCTATATATCTCCACAAAGAAATGACCTAACGTAGTTTAGATGTGACCTAACCTATGTTAGATGTATATAAGTCAGCAGAACTTACTGTTATCTCTTGTTTGGCTTTGTTTACTTGTGTACCGAACGTTCTGCAACACACAAACACACGCACACACATCAGCTGACTCCAAGCAGTGACCACGAGTACACAACAACAACCTTTGCAACAAGTTGCCAAGTCACTAGCTAGCCAGACCAAGAAATGGTCTAACCTAGCTTAGATATACAGTATATCAGGAAGCAGAAATCACAGATGGAGTGAGGAACTACATGAACGAAGGCGGTGCTGGTTGGGAGGAGGGGCGTCGACTGACTGGGGACAGAGGTGCATGGGGGCGGTTCGTTCGTGGCCACCCCTTCGGGGATCACGGCGTCGGGCAATAGATAGATAGATAGATAGAAATCACTTTTACTATCTATCTATCTATCTATTGCCTGACGCCGTGATCCCCGAAGGGGTGGCCACAAACGAACCACCCCCATGCACCTCTGTCCCCGGTCAGTCGACGCCCCTCCCCCCAACCAGCACCGCCTTCATTCATATACTTCCTCACTCCATCCTTCCACCTCTCTTTCGGTCTACCTCTCCCTCTCTGTCCCTCCACCTCGCTCTCGTACACCCTCTTAGTTAAAATTAACAGAAGTAAGTCACCGGGACCGGATGGGATACACCCAAGAATCATAAAGGATGGAGGGGAGATGTTAGTAGAGCCATTGAAAATATTATTTGAGGTATCGTTTAATACAGGACAAATCCCGATGGACTGGAGAGAGGCGAACATAACAGCTATATTTAAGAAGGGAAAGAGAAATGACCCAGGGAATTATAGACCAGTCAGTTTGACAAGTGTTGTGTGTAAACTAATGGAAACGGTAATTAGAGAAGGAATAATGGATCATATGAAGTCAAACCAACTTTTCAGTGGGAGACAGTTCAGATTCTTGCCGGGGAGGTCGACGGTACTACAGCTAATTAAGGTGGTAGATGATTGGATGCAAATTCTAGAAGATGGTGATGTAATAGACATGGTATATTGCGATTTTATGAAGGCCTTCGATAAGGTCCCACATAAAAGGTTAATAGAGAAAGTTAGAAGCTATAATATAGGGGAGAAATGTGTGAAATGGATAGAAGCCTTCCTGAAAGATCGGAGACAGAGGGTACTGGTGAATGGAATAGGCTCGGGGTGGAGGGAAATTACAAGTGGGGTACCTCAGGGATCTGTGTTGGGACCACTGCTGTTCGTTATATTTATCAACGACTTGCCTGAAGTTATAACTAATGGAAGTGAGGTATACCTGTATGCGGATGACACTAAACTGTATAGAAGAGTGAGGAGTAAGGAAGATATGGGTTTGCTTCAAGGAGATGTGGAGGGCATGAAGGGATGGTCTGAGCATTGGTTAATGCCTTTTCATCCAAAAAAATGCAAGTACATGCAGATTGGGACCAGCAAGATAGACAAGGTAGGATACAGTATGTATGAAGCGATGGAGGAAGTGAGTGCAGAAAAGGATATAGGAGTAGTGATAGACAATAAGTTAAATTTCTCAGAACATTTAGCGGAAAAGATAAACAAAGCCAATAGAATTGTAGGGCTGATAAGGAGGACATTTGTGTCACTTGATGAAGAAATCTTCAGGAATCTCTATACAGCACTGGTTAGGCCGCACCTGGAATATGCGAACCAGGTGTGGGCTCCATATATGGTAAAGGATATAGAAGCAGTGGAGAAAGTGCAGAGGAGAGCTAGCAAGCTGGTACCAACGTTGAAGAACGCGGGCTATGAGCAGAGGTTGAGGACACTGGGGCTTCCGACACTGGCATATAGGAGAAAGAGAGGGGATATGATAAGAGACTTTTAAGATAGTGTCAGGAAAGTACAATGAGGATGTGTGTGAAGGTATCTTCTTGGTGTGGGAGGGAACAAGAACGAGAGGACACTCTAAGAAAATTTACAAAGAAAGAAATAGGCTTGAGAAGGCAAAGAACTCATTTTGTGATAGAGTGGTAAATGAGTGGCACGCACTGCCCCAGTATGTAGTCGATTCCGAATCAATAAGGGAGTTTGAAAGTAATCTTGATAAAGCATGGGGAAGACAAGATTTGAAGTTTGATTATCAAACAAAAATACAGAATAGTAAAAATGTTGCGTCTGCTACCGCCGCCGCCAACACCGTGAACGACCGCAGCAGTGCAAGTACTGGTACTGAGCTGGATACACAGGCATAGTTTGCCTTTTTCCAGAGGATCTACTGTAAGAAACTGTAAGAAACTGTAGTCATTCTCTCGCTTTCCATACGTTCCATAATTATGGCCGAACCATCTCAAGTTGTTCCTTTTCACACTTTCCAGCACATTTACCTCCACACCACACCACACCTCCTTCTTACTTCCTCATTAGTCTGTCTATCACTCCATGTAACTTAGCACGCACTAAAGTCGCACTTCTTAGGTAATTCATTTCCACTGCTCTCACTCTTGGTCTGAGTCTCTCAACCAACGTCCATGCTTCGCTTCCGTAAGTCAGTGTCGGGATTCCCACACTGTCATGCAAGAACTTCTTCATTTTGTGACGCCTCCCGGCGTTAGCAGAATGGTTGCGTGGGGCATTGCAGCTCGCTAGCGCTCGCCAGGATGGGGGGATGGGCTACAGTTGTCCTAGAATGATCTGCTTTATTTCGTTAGTGTCGTGTTGCCACAGACAGTCTAGAAGTGATCTTTGTTTTGGTCTGTGACCGCGCCTTATATTTTATATTCGCTATAATATAAATGTTGCTTGTGTGGGAGGCGAGCGAGAGCGGGTGAGGGAGTACACCTGGCAGCGGGGGGTGGGCTGTGACGCGGCTCGCTTGAGCGCTGACGGCGTTGGCGGCCGGGTGGTCAACTAGTCCCTTCCCGTCGCGGCCTCATGGTTTATTACCAAGCTCAGAGCTGGCCTGACACGCGTATCGTCTACATCCTTTGCAATTCTGTCCCCCATACTCGCCACTTTGCATTCTATTTCTCTCTCTCGACTTCTCCTTTCTCATTCTCTAATCTTTATTAAACTCAACATCCCTTCTGGTTTCAGCATAGACGTTCACCGTCGGCCAGTCGTATTGTACGCGAAGCTCTCAGATATTTCTATATATTAGGCTTTAATGAGGTTTGGAGAGACGGACTTTTCCGTGTGTGTCCTCTCTCGGGAACGTTGTAGACCGGTATATGTCTCCCTGGCAGGGTGTTGAGTGATTCTGCTTAGTTATTTAAAGCTAGACTAGGGGTAAGGTTACTGTGTCGTTGTCTCCGATGTGTGCAGTGTTTGCTAAGCCCTGCACGACATCGACAGGTACTGTGGGAGACTAGGTTGTCTTCGGGTGGGTTTACTTTGCGAGCACAGCACTGTGGTGTGAGAGGGCCATAGCCTATCCCTCACAACATAGTGCTGCCTCTTTGTGTTGACTTCTGAGGGATCGCCAGGATAGAACTAGGTACTGGAGACCTAGATTTATCAAGAGAGCATCCCCGTATATAACGTAATCTTCATTATACCACCTTCGGACAATGTTAGGCTACGAGCCGCATGCTCGCCCATTGTTGCCCTGCCTTGATACCCCAGCTAGACTTTATTAACCGAGCAGACACTGGTTAGAGATAAGCCCCCATTATTATATGTATGCCACATTATTATTCACTGCACTTTTGAGCCGAGGTTGTTGTTGAGTTGCACAACCCTAGTAGGCTGTTGCGTTGTGTCACGAAGCATTTCTTTAGTTGTCGAGCATTACTACCTTTGCGCAGTCTTTATTATTCGCCTGCCTATTATTACTATATGTCCTAGTATTTATTGTGACCCGTATTCTGCATTATAATTGTTCAAGATTCTTTACGAACATCTTCCCAGCATCAGACTTATTTCAGAAGTTTCCAGTTGATGTTGCAGGACTAGCATTGCACTTTCTTTAATACAGGAGTGCCAGTTATTTAAGTATCTACCGTAACGTTAAATAATCACGTTACTTATCTTTTCTTTGTGTAACCTAAACGAGTAATCTTTTACTGTTTGAGAATAAGCTGTTTCATCGAGCGTCAGCCTAGTGTGTGTGCACCAGTTACCGAGTCATAGGATACCTCGTGGTCCAGGCACGACTCAGGGCGGTAATGGTGTTTTGTTTTCCAATGTTTAAGGCAGGGGTTGGATCTAGCGTTACCGTTGTTGCATTTTGCCATTATCTAGTCCAATGTTGAAGAGCCCTGTGTCTTTGAGAACCTGGATCGTAACAAATGGCGACCTAGCTCAGGATCTTGTGAACTAAGAGATAATTGCAGGATTGTTGTGGTCATTTGTTTTATTGAGGAATATAGTGGGCACGTTAATTTGTTTTGGCAAAGTAGTATAGCACTTGAGAGTCTTCAGACATTTTTGGCAAGTGAATAGTGCTACATAAGAGTTTGGGGTACTTCTTTTCTGAATATTGTGGTGAGAAATTTTTGTGAGCATCATGTCTTATACTGGGTCAGAGGAGAATGGAGACACAGTACGTAATGTCGAGACTGAGGAACAACAGTATGATGAAAGGGTTAATCGGGTGAACTGTGAGGAGGATGCTAGGATATTTTTGCAATGGCCTGTTACTGCCGAGCGGTTGGAGGGTATGGATCGGTACGATCTTCAATGCCTGGCCACAGCTATCGGTCATGCGGTTACTAGCAGCATGACCAAGGATAACTTGATAAAGTGTGTACTGGGCAGGGTGACTGGTGAGCGAGATGGGTTGAGTGCTCAGAGCCCTTCGGCCATGCTTCCCCTACACTCGACTCCCAGCCATCCCAGTAGTTTGCCGACCCCGGGTACGCTTCCGCAGTTGGGTGGTGACTGGCAGGGTGGGTTGCCCCTGGGGGGACCACCGGTAATTTCAAACATTGTAGCACCTTCACCTCCTCAAGGGTTATCTCCAGAATTATTGCTTCAGCTCGAATTAGCTAAGATCGAAGAGAGAAAGGCTATCAGGGCAGGTGAGCAGCAAATAGAATTAGCCAAGATAGAAGAGAGAGCCAAGCTAGCAAAAATCCAAGCTGATTTAGAGTCGACTAGGTACTGTGCCGACATGGACGTAGAGAAGTCGCGAGTAGAGACAACGGGACAGCGACTTGGGGCTGGTAACTGTGTTCATGAGCAGTCTCTCTCGCACTTATTGAAACTGGTTCCGGTGTTTGATGAGAGTGGTGTAACAGAATTTTTCACACGCTTTGAGAAGAAGTGCCAGGAACACCAGTGGCCAGAGAATAAATGGGCAGCACTTGTATCCTCTAGATTAATAGGCAAGGGTCTTAAAGCCTACGATGCGTTGCCTATAGAGTCGTGTATTATCTATGAAGAACTCAAGGAGGCTGTCCTGAGAGCATACGAACTACAACCAGAGACGTACAGGTTGAAGTTCCGGGGTGTTACCAAGGGTCGGGAGAGCACCTTTTTGGAGCATGCCCGGGAGCTGTCCGATGCTTTTGGAAATTGGCTGAGGTCGGAGAAAGCTACTACGTTTGACGACATTAAACAGTTGGTGCTTTTAGAGCAGTTTTTCAAATGCACGGGCGGCGACCTGACGTTAAACCTTAAAGAAAAGCAACCAAAAACTCTACAGGAGGCAGCTGAGATGGCTGACCTCCGGCTATCACTAATTCGTGGGTGCGGGTCTGCCCAGCGTAGTGAGGCAGGTAACAAGGGGCGTGACGCCCCACCCCCCCGAGTTAGTGATATACCTTATGCAAACAAGTACAAGAGCCATGATACCAAGACTGACCACAAGACTAGCACCGTCCCATTTAAGAAGGGGCCGGGCCCTTCCCAGTACCAAGGGAAGCCCAAAGGGGAGTTGGAGTGTTATCATTGTCATGAAAAGGGGCACTTTGCAAGAGTCTGTCCTAGCAAACCACCTACAGCAGCTGTGTCTTTGGCCTGCGACATTGGTGTGTCTCCGAAGTCATCTGAGTTTGCCCGGGGCAGTTCGTCAGAGGCTGAGGCACAGCCAATGCAGAAGCACCTGGGAGGCTCGAACCCTGCTCAGGATGTTTTTTGCGACCATAGAGGGCAGGGTTGCGTGATGTGGGCGGGGCGCAAGCATGGAGTAGAGGTCTTGCGTGATACAGGTGCTTCCCAGACTCTGATGAAAAACTTGACTGGCTACCCTATAAACGCGGCTCGGGTGGTGGTGGTGCAGGGTATTAATGCAACTCGGTCATACCCGCTGGTGCGGTTGGAGTTGGAGGTGAATGGTGTGGCACGTGAATTGGATGTCGGGATTGTGGAGAAACTGCCAGTGGAGGGCGTCGACCTTCTTCTCGGCAACGACTTTGCAATGCCCGCTTCTGAGGTTCTACCCTTAGTTGTTGCCGAGAGGCCGGCCGACGTGAGTAGGGAAGAGCAAGAGTGGGTCGAGCGGTGCCAGACACAACCCATGGCGTGTGTTGTCACCCGAGCTCGGGCAGCTAAAGTGTCACAGCCTAGTCCTCCGTCTTCAGACCAGCGGAGGAACGATCAACAGGAGGAGGCTAAAGCTGGAGTTGGTTTTAAGAGTTTTGACTCGGCGGCTCTCCTGGGTGATTCAGTATTAGCACCATTACTTAATTCTGGAGTAGCCCCTGGGCCTATCATCGAGAGTGACGAGGCTGGGCTTGACGAGTCTCCACGACAGCAACGTTATGTACATCGAGAGAGACAGAGGGAGCAGCCCAGTATCAGGGAAGGTCATGCATTGCTCCGGGAGCAGTTAGATCGCTTGGCACCCTCAGATATACGTCGGTTGCAACTAGAGGACCCTGAGCTCCAAACGTGTGCTAATGGAGCTGTAGAGCTCGACGAGGACGGTGATGCACAGCCAGGAGATTTTTTTTATTTAGAAGGCATCCTCTATAGGCGTTTTCAAGACCCTAAACGTAGTTGGCAAGAGGGGTCCGGAGTAGTGGACCAGTTGGTGGTGCCACGGGAGTGCAGGGATAGCCTACTGAGGTTGGCGCATGACATACCACTGGCAGGACATCTAGGGGTGAGAAAAACGGTGGCGGCTTTAGAAAAATTGTTTTGGTGGCCGGGGTTGAAGGGGCAGGTGGTAACCTGCAAGGTGTCATACGTGCCAGAGGGTTGGAAAACCTAACCAAACAATTCCGAGAGCCCCGTTGCACCCCATTCCTGTCAGTGGACCGCCCTTCAGTAAGGTCATAATTGATATGGTCAGACCCCTACCCACTACTAGTGCCGGTAATAAATTTCTAGTAACTATCATGGATGTGGCCCCTCGTTATCCTGATGCATATCCAATGAGAAATGGCACGGCGAAAACTGTTGTCCGGAACCTGCTCTGGTATTGCTCGCGGTATGGTTACCCGCAGGAGGTGCAATCGGACCAAGGTTCTAGTGTTACATCTAATCTGTTCAAACAAACTATGATTCAGCATGGCATCAGCACTGTCGTCTCTTCTGCGTATCACCCGGAGAGTCAAGGGGTGTTGGGGAGGTGGCACGCCGCGCTGAAAAGCATGCTTCGATGTTATTGCGCAGAGAACGGAAAGGATTGGGACCTTGGTCTGCCGTATGTTTTGTTCGCGGCAAGAGAAGTACCTGGAGAGAGTCTCGGTTTCAGTCCGAATGAGCTTGTTTTCGGGCATCGGGTGAGGGGCCCTCTCCACATGGTGAAGGAGATGTGGGAGGGCACTGGGCATGTTGTTCTGCGAGATAAGTTGCAACCTCTTGTTCCTGAGCGACAAGAGGAGTTGTTTGCTAGGCTGTGGCAGTCCGTCCGCATGTTTGTTGCTTCTCCAGGCCTGATGTACGGGGTAGAATCCGACATGGAGGCTGGAGACAGTGCAAGGCTCGAGTTGTTCCCTGCCGTGTGAATCCTGCTCGACAGCCTGTTGTGAAGGCGGAGCTGGACGGCGTGTGGAGAGGGGGTCTGAGGGATGAGGAATGTCGTGAGTGGTCGTTGCCAGTGGCTTTGCAACCTGAGTTTGGTGGCAGAGTCCGTGTGTGTGTTGATTGCAAGAGTGTGGAAGCATTATCCCTGACAGACGCCTATCCATTACCCAGAGTTGACGACACCATAGACCGCTTCGGGGCTGCCTCGCTCATCACGAAGGTAGAACTAGTGAAGGGTTATTGGCAGGCCCCGTTGCCGGAAGGAGCGAAGAGAAGTGCCAGTCTTGCGATGGACTGGGCAGTTTGCCAGTGTCAGGTGTTGTTATGCTGCCGGAACACAGGTTGGATGTGTGGCATGCTGGGGGCGCTGATAATGTTTTGGCTTTGTTTGCAGGAGAACCCTCGCTGTTCAGTCAGTGTCTGTCGTGGGTGGAGGATCCGGGGTAGGCTACCACAGTATGTTGGTATAGCCTCCTGTCTTGGCTCGCGGTGTATTTTTGCGCTGGTGCTTGTTGGCTCGCGTGTGTAGCGTCAGCGTAGGGTCGCAGGGCAGGAGTTGTTGGCTTTGATTAGACGAAAATTAGGCTACATCTATAGTAGCCGCCAAAAACAACATTAAAATAAAATATGAAAAATTAAATAAAAACTCTTTCTTTTTAATAATTAATTTTAAGATAATATTGTAGCTGAGTACTGAGTGCAGATGACATTCTCTCAGTAGGCTGTGCTTCTTAAAGCTCACTCTGGGAGCACAATGTTATGAATTAATGTATTATGTTTGGGAAGGGTGATAAGCATTTTCAAACAAATATTAGGAATTCCTATGGGTGGAAATGCTAGCCCTTTAATTGCAGACTTATTCTTGCTTGCTTTAGAATTTAAATATATAAAAGACTTAGTTGACAGTAGCAAGAAAAATAAAATCCCAGAAAAATTAGCACTTGCTAAACTGTTAAGTAATAATAGTAGATATATTGATGATATTCTTGTTTGCAATTTGTTAAATTTTAATCAAGTTGCTAAACTTATTTACCCTAATTCTATTCCCCTCACACAATGTAACGTAAATTATAAAGTTGAAAATTTTCTTGATATAAATATAGAGATTGTTAATGAACAGTGCATACTTAAAGTATATCACAAAGTTGATGATTTTAATTTTAACGTAATAAACTTTCCTTTCCCTAGTAGTAATATCGATAGTAAAATAACTTATAATTGTTTTTATTCCCAATTAATAAGATTTTGTAAAATCTGCACTAAAGTAGATGACTTTTGGGCTAGAGCTAGGTTACTATACAGACTCTTAGTGGACAGAGGTTTTGAGGCAAGTAAATTGTTCCATAAATTTAATCTTTTTAGGGTCAATTATTGTGACTGTATTCTAAAATTTGACATCAATAATTTTAATCAAGCCTTTTTAACTTGAAGTTTCTTGTATAACCTCTGCTTACTTTTTGTCTGTATTTATTGTTTTTTGTCTGTATTTATTGTTTATCTTTTTCTTTTTCTATTATTAATATTAATATTGATGATTTTTTAAATTTATTGTTCTTGTTAAAAGAGTACTCTTTGTTTAAATCTGTTGTTACTTCATATTTTGCAATTATTTGTCTTTATATTATATGTATTCATTGTCGATAGTATCAATTGCTTACTTTTGCGATTTCCTTAGTTTATTTGTGCTATAAATGTAGGTTATTTGTAGGGTAGTTATTGATAGGGGTCACTTGAGGCATGCTATGCTTACAGGTACCTACCCGATAGCACTATCGTTAGTGAGTGCTGTACTGTATTTTATATATTATTTTGTAATAGTATAGATATCTTATCAATATTTGTATTTTGTACTATTGTTAATGTCTTGTCATGTTGCAAATTTGATTTTAAATAATATTTTGACATTTAACATTTAGTTTCTTTATTCATGCAGAGTTTAGTAAAATTTGCCAGAACGTCCCGGACTACCCAAACTTGACTACTTCCTTTAACGTGACGATAGTGCGTTGTTATATGTGCGATTAGTTTGCTTGGGAAACAGATTAACTTGCTCATGTAGTAATGTACACCCTATGTGGTGGATTGTGTTCTTTTATTTAATAATTTTCATTTTAGTAAGCGTTGTTTCCACATAGCGATTTTGATAATTTAATTTGACTTTATATTGTCCTTGTCCCAATTTTGGTTTGTTTAGTTTGCAAGTTTTACATTTTAATTAATATATAAAATGTTGTTGTATTTTTTTTTTGGAGACTGAGCTTGCATTCCATGAGTGGCAGAGTGGTTAGGAGTGGCAGATTCTAGCGACATTCTGCCTGTTCAGATATGGGCTCATGGTTGAGTGTCCCATATCTTGGGGGGGGTGTGACGCCTCCCGGCGTTAGCAGAATGGTTGCGTGGGGCATTGCAGCTCGCTAGCGCTCGCCAGGATGGGGGGATGGGCTACAGTTGTCCTAGAATGATCTGCTTTATTTCGTTAGTGTCGTGTTGCCACAGACAGTCTAGAAGTGATCTTTGTTTTGGTCTGTGACCGCGCCTTATATTTTATATTCGCTATAATATAAATGTTGCTTGTGTGGGAGGCGAGCGAGAGCGGGTGAGGGAGTACACCTGGCAGTGGGGGGTGGGCTGTGACGCGGCTCGCTTGAGCGCTGACGGCGTTGGCGGCCGGGTGGTCAACTAGTCCCTTCCCGTCGCGGCCTCATGGTTTTTTACCAAGCTCAGAGCTGGCCTGACACGCGTATCGTCTACATCCTTTGCAATTCTGTCCCCCATACTCGCCACTTTGCATACTATTTCTCTCTCTCGACTTCTCCTTTCTCATTCTCTAATCTTTATTAAACTCAACATCCCTTCTGGTTTCAGCATAGACGTTCACCGTCGGCCAGTCGTATTGTACGCGAAGCTCTCAGATATTTCTATGTATTAGGCTTTAATGAGGTTTGGAGAGACGGACTTTTCCGTGTGTGTCCTCTCTCGGGAACGTTGTAGACCGGTATATGTCTCCCTGGCAGGGTGTTGAGTGATTCTGCTTAGTTATTTAAAGCTAGACTAGGGGTAAGGTTACTGTGTCGTTGTCTCCGATGTGTGCAGTGTTAGCTAAGCCCTGCACGACATCGACAGGTACTGTGGGAGCCTAGGTTGTCTTCGGGTGGGTTTACTTTGCGAGCACAGCACTGTGGTGTGAGAGGGCCATAGCCTATCCCTCACAACATAGTGCTGCCTCTTTGTGTTGACTTCTGAGGGATCGCCAGGATAGAACTAGGTACTAGAGACCTAGATTTATCAAGAGAGCATCCCCGTCATATAACTTAATCTTCATTATACCACCTTCGGACAACGTTAGGCTACGAGCCGCATGCTCGCCCATTGTTGCCCTGCCTTGATACCCCAGCTAGACTTTATTAACCGAGCAGACACTGGTTAGAGATAAGCCCCATTATTATATGTATGCCACATTATTATTCACTGCACTTTTGAGCCGAGGTTGTTGTTGAGTTGCACAACCCTAGTAGGCTGTTGCGTTGTGTCACGAAGCATTTCTTTAGTTGTCGAGCATTACTACCTTTGCGCAGTCTTTATTATTCGCCTGCCTATTATTACTATATGTCCTAGTATTTATTGTGACCCGTATTCTGCATTATAATTGTTCAAGATTCTTTACGAACATCTTCCCAGCATCAGACTTATTTCAGAAGTTTCCAGTTGATGTTGCAGGACTAGCATTGCACTTTCTTTAATACAGGAGTGCCAGTTATTTGAGTATCTACCGTAACGTTAAATAATCACGTTACTTATCTTTTCTTTGTGTAACCTAAACGAGTAATCTTTTACTGTTTGAGAATAGGCTGTTTCATTGAGCGTCAGCCTAGTGTGTGTGCACCAGTTACCGAGTCATAGGATACCTCGTGGTCCAGGCACGACTCAGGGCGGTAATGGTGTTTTGTTTTCCAGTGTTTAAGGCAGGGGTTGGATCTAGTGTTACCGTTGTTGCATTTTGCCATTATCTAGTCCAATGTTGAAGAGCCCTGTGTCTTTGAGAACCTGGATCGTAACAATTTCCATACTGACCACCCTATTTCTTGTTACTGCTTTCATCGTTCCTACAACCCTCTTCCCCTGTTGTACCCTCTCCCGCACTTCTTCATCCATAGTCCCATCTTTACTCAACACACTGCCCAGATACTTAAAATAGTTGACGATCTCCATAGCCTGACCGTTCAGCTTCACCTCACACTCTGTGACTTCACCCCTTTCGAAGACCATAACCTTGCTCTTCCCCGCATTTACCAAATTCCGTTTTTCGCACACTGTTCCAAACTCATTTACCAGACCCTGCAACTCCCATTCATTATCATTCATCAGAACTGTATCATCCGCAAACAGCAGTATACAGTAGGTAGCTTCCACTCAATTCCCTCCCTTTTCAGCGATACACCAACATCCACTGCTCTTGATAGTATTTCTTTCATGACTCCATTCATATATACAGTAAACAACCACAGGGAATCACACACCCCTGTTTCAAACCAACATTCAGGTCAAAGAACTCGCTCTGCTCACTCTCCACACGTACTGCCGCCTTTGCACCCTCATACATGCTCTTCACTGCTTTCAGCAACTTGCCATCTACTCCGTATATTCTAAGTACTTTCCACAAACCTTCTCTATCCACTCTGTCATAGGCCTTCTCCAAGTCCATAAAGGCAACATACACCTTTTGTTTCTTCTCCAGATATTTCTCCACAACACAATTCAGGGTAAAAATCTGATCTACACATCCTCTTCCCTTCCTAAAACCTCCCTGCTCGTCGCCTATCCATATCTCCGTTCTCACTCTCACTCTCTCAATCACTACCCTACTGTATACCTTCCCTACTACGCTTAGAAGACATATTCCTCGGTGGTTACCACACACTCCTCTTTCCCCTTTGCCCTTACATAGGGGGACTATTATGCCAGTCTTCCAGTCATTGGGTGCACTCCCCTTCTCCCATGCTAGTTTGCACATTTTCCATACCCATTCGATCACTATCTCACCACCATACCTCAACATTTCCCCACACACTCCAT
Organism: Lithodes maja; assembly: GCA_037953745.1. Lineage (NCBI taxonomy): Eukaryota > Metazoa > Arthropoda > Malacostraca > Decapoda > Lithodidae > Lithodes > Lithodes maja. The sequence continues at coordinate 28,484 of JBAKBP010005525.1, forward strand.
CTGTTCCTGGTGCTTTCCCCAACTTCATTCTTTTCATGGCTTCCCACACTTCTGACCTACTGATCCCCACCTCCTCCTCCACTACTTCTCTTCTTCTCCCTCCCATACCATATCCAGCTATGTTTGCTGACTCTTCATTCCTTACATTTAGCAAGTCATGGAAGGACACCCTCCATCTTTCGACTCTCTCTTGCTTCTCAGCTAGCATTCTCCCATTCTTATCTTTTACCTAAATAATAAATGTTGTTTTGGATTTGTGGTCACTGCTTGGAGTCAGCTGATGTGTGTGTGTGTGTGTTTGTGTGTTGCAGAACGTTCGGTACACAAGTAAACAAAGCCAAACAAGAGATAACAGTGAGTTCTGCTGACTTATATACATCTAAACTAGGTTAGGTAATTTCTTTGTGGAGATATATAGGCTAGGCCTATGTCTTCTAACAAAAGCAGAGTAAGCAAACGGCGCCGAGTCTGTCGGCGATCGACGATGCGCATGGCGGGCGATTTGAATTAATTTTCTCCGCATTTTCTCTGATTTTATACCTAATTAATGCGTGGCCGATTCGTGCCGTTGTTTTGAGGGTGCCGCTGTTCTGAATGCCGGATAAACGAGGGTCTACTGTATTATAGTAGTTAGATATACAGTAAAACCTCACGCTTTTGTTCTCCTCGCTACCATAATCCAGGCGCTTCCGAAATCGATTTTGGTTTGTACTCTTTCGTTTCTTAGTACGAAAGAGTGAATAAAATCCAGTTTTCCATTCCATATTCCGTCTTCTGAATCACTATTTGTGCATTTAATGACTCCCTAACCTTTAACCCTCCAGCCTCGGCTATGTATTCTATAAATATTCCCCGAAACCCGGGGGATTTGGCCGAAAAAACGTCTCGCCTAGGCTACCGTATCTTTGTTATTTTGACTGCTTCCGCATTACCGCACATCCCCAAGTGTAGATGTCTTTCGTACCTGTAGAATGGCGTTGAGTAGAGCTCTCTAAGTCAACTGGTTCAGTTGTGATGACGATTTCCATGGAGAGAACTTTGTGGCGATGCCAGCCATATGAGCCAATTTTCACTACTAAAACAATAACATACAGTCACACACAAACAAACGACGCCTCTCCTTCTTGTGTTCGGAGGTGCGCGGCGTCGGGCATACCGGCTGTGTTTATATGCGTCGGACGGACGGCTTTCAAAACAAGCTTACAGGCTTTCAAGCTGCCGGAGCCTCAGAGCCCTTCCGGGGTCAGCGGGCCACGTTTGTTATGGGTGCCTCAGAGCCCAACCGGGTCTGATGGGTTAATATACACACACATTTACAATATAACATACAGCAGGCCAATAAAACCCATAATGTATCGTTAAATAGACAAAGAACTGGTGATTTGAATAAATTTATGAAAGACTTAGTTGATAGTACAGTATATACAGTAAACCCTCGCTAACTCGGACTAATTGGGGGGAGACCACTTCCGAGAAGCCCAATTTTCCGAGATGTCCGAAGTCCGACTTATGTCCGACTTAAGAGAGGGAAAATTCCGAATTAGAAGAGGAAAGTCCGCATCAGAGAAAATTTATATATATTTTTTTTTTTTTTTAACATGTGAAATTCATCATATTAACCCTCCAGCCCCGGCTATGTATTCTATACCGAAACCCGGGTGTTTTGGCCGAAAAACGTCTACGCCTAGGATACCGTATCTTTGTTATTCTGACTGCTTCCGCATTCCCGCGCATCCCCAAGCGTAGATGTGTTTTGTACCTGTAGAATGGCGTTAAGTAGAGCTCTCTAAGTCAACTGGTTCAGTTGTGATGATGATTTCAGTGGAGATAACTTTATGGCAAAAACAGCCACTTTACACTACTTTTCGATACTTAACAATAACATACAGGCACACACGAACAAGCGACGCACTCCTTCTTGTGGCCGGAGATGCGGGGCGTCGGTCCAGCCGGCTGTTGTTTACATGCGTCGGACCGACGCCTCGCACACCAAGCTTACAGGCTTTGAGCTCATGGGTCTTTAACCTCTGAAGTGCGCATGGGGGTAATTAGACACCTCTCCCTGTGCGCATGTATTTGAGGTGTTTCCGTCACTAAAATATTCATTGTATCATTAATAGCATTAATACTTATCCATATGCGCCTATTATGGGTTGATTATAAAGGTATTAACCTGAAACAACAATAAAACGAGTGAAAACAGCGTTTGGATGGTCAAAATCGGAGATATAGCCCGCGAGTTGTATAATGTATGGGTGAGGCAGGCTGCTTTCCCGCCAATTTCCCCCAAGGCCACTGAGACACAGTCGATCGATACTCTCTCTCTCTCTCTTGCATTCGCTTGCTATCAGTGATGACCACACCCTGCAACCGGATTTCTAATGTTAGCACAAAAATATACCTCAGAATAAGGGAATAACAGGGAAAATAGGGGATAACTGAAGGAGAGGAGGAAAGTGGGGAAGGAGGGGAGGTAGAGGACTGAGATTTTGCATGGCCCAGGGGCCAAAAAAAAATAAAAAAATAAAAAAATAAAAATAAAAATAATAATGTTTTTTTCGATGTCAAAAGTTGATTTTTTTTTCCTCTGACTCTTAAGAGTCTCCCCGCAGTTCCCGGGTTAAGAGCCCTTCCGGGTAGCTCGGGTGTGTTTTTTATGGGCATTCAAGAGCCCTACCGGGTCTGGAGGGTTAAGGACAAATATGAACCTTATTATGTTTTCAGGGACAGTACAGTACATAGTAATTAATATTAACACAATAATTAAAAGGCACAGGCCTCAATTCATCCTAAAATTACTTAAAACCGAGTGAGAGAACATTGTAAACCGGACACAAATCCCGTCCAACTCGGAAATTTCCGAGATATACAGGGATATTTCTGATAGGCCGATGCCATTCCGAGAAGTGTGGGTTTCCGACTAAAAAGAGTCTGAGTTAGCGGGGGTTTACTGTATGAAGAAAAATAACATCAGTTGATAGTAGCAAGAAAAATAACATTCCAGCAAAATTAGCACTTGCTAAATTGCTAAGTAATAATAGTAGATATATCGATGATATTCTTGTTTGCAATATGCTAAATTTTAATCAAGTCGCTAAAATAATTTATCCAAATTCCATTCCCCTCACACAAGGTAACGTAAATGAATAAGTTGAAAATGTTCTTGATATAAATATACAGATTGTTAACTCGGCAGCTTCGCAGATATGGTACAGTGTATTTGAATGTGCCCGCGGTGCGAAGGTATTCTGACTCACTAAAATCGTTAATTTACCATATCTATCAATCTATCTATTGCCTGACGCCGTGATCCCCGAAGGGGTGGCCACGAACGAACCGCCCCCATGCACCTCTGTCCCCAGTCAGTCGACGCCCCTCCCCCCAACCAGCACCGCCTTCGTTCATGTAGTGCCTCACTCCATCCTTCCACCTCATATTCGGTCTACCTCTCCCTCTCTGTCCCTCCACCTCGCTCTCGTACACCCTCTTAGTCATTCTCTCGCTTTCCATACGTTCCATATGGCCGAACCATCTCAAGTTGTTCCTTTTCACACTTTCCAGCACATCTACCTCCACACCACACCTCCTTCTTACTTCCTCATTAGTCTGTCTATCCCTCCATGTAACTCCGCACGCACTCCTTAAGTAATTCATTTCCACTGCTCTCACTCTTGGTCTGAGTCTCTCAACCAAAAGGACTTCTTCACTTCCATACTGACCACCCTATTTCTTGTTACTGCTTTTAGCATTCCTACAACCCTCTTCCCCTGTTGTACCCTCTCCTGCACTTCTTCATCCATAGTCCCATCTTTACTCAACACACTGCCCAGATACTTAAAAGAGTTGACGATCTCCATAGCCTGACCGTTCAGCTTCACCTCACACTCTGTGACTTCACCCCTTTCGAAGACCATAACCTTGCTCTTCCCCGTATTTAACTTCAAATTCCGTTTTTCGCACACTGTTCCAAACTCATTTACCAGACCCTGCAACTCCCATTCATTATCACTCATCAGAACTGTATCATCCGCAAACAGCAGTATAGGTAGCTTCCACTCAATTCCCTCCCTATTCAGCGATACACCAACATCCACTGCTCTTGATAGGATTTCTTTCATGACTCCATCCATATATACAGTAAACAACCACGGGGGCATCACACACCCCTGTTTCAAACCAACATTCAGGTCAAAGAACTCGCTCTGCTCACTCTCCACACGTACTGCTGCCTTTGCACCCTCATACATGCTCTTCACTGCTTTCAGCAACTTGCCCTCTACTCCGTATATTCTAAGTACTTTTCACAAACCTTCTCTATCCACTCTGTCATAGGCCTTCTCCAAGTCCATAAAGGCAACATACACCTTTTGTTTCTTCTCCAGATACTTCTCCACAACACAATTCAGGGTAAAAATCTGATCTACACATCCTCTTCCCTTCCTAAAACCTCCCTGCTCGTCGCCTATCCATTTCTCCGTTCTCACTCTCACTCTCTCAATCACTACCCTACTGTATACCTTCCCTACTACGCTTAGAAGACATATTCCTCGGTGGTTACCACACACTCCTCTTTCCCCTTTGCCCTTATATAGGGGGACTATTATGCCAGTCTTCCAGTCATCGGGTGCACTCCCCTTCTCCCATGCTAGTTTGCACATTTTCCATACCCATTCTATCACTATCTCACCACCATACCTCAACATTTCCCCACACACTCCATCTGTTCCTGGTGCTTTCCCCAACTTCACTCTTTTCATGGCTTCCCACACTTCTGACCTCCTGATCCCCACTTCCACCTCCTCCTCCACTACTTCTCTTCTTCTCCCTCCCATACCATATCCAGCTATGTTTGCTGGCTCTTCATTCCTTACATTTAGCAATTCACTGAAGTACTCCCTCCATCTTTCGACTCTCTCTTGCTTCTCGGCTAGCATTCTCCCATTCTTATCTTTCACACCCTTACTGTTTCCCTTGCTACCTTCCCTAACTTTCTTGACTTCTTTCCAGAACAGTTTCTTACTCTCCCTCCATTTTACACTCAGATTCCTTCCAAATTCCTCATCTATTCTTCTCTTACTTTCCTTCACTACTCTCTTCACCACCCTCTTACTCTCCACGTACCTCGCTCGTTTCTGTCTCTCGGAATCTTCATTCCCTCTACTACCCAACCACTCTCTATATGCTTTCTTTTTTTCTTCCACAGCTATTCTTACCTCTTCTGTCCACCATGCTGTACCTTTCACTCCCCTCCCTCTTCTCCTCACTCCACACACCTCCTCACATGCTGCACAGATCTCATCCTTAAACACCTTGCTCATCTCCTCCACTTCCTCCATAACTTCCAGGTCGAACCCACCTAGTCGTCTTTCCACTGCTCTCCTGTACTCCTCCCTGACTTCCTCCTCCTGCAACCTCTCCACCCTCCTCACCATTCCACCCTCCTCTCGCCTCCCTCCAGCTCTCCTCACCCACTTCTTTTGTATCCTAACCTTAGCTACCACTACATAATGATCAGACAGACCCCCTCCAATACCCCTATACACCCTAGCATCCACCACATATTTCTTCATTCGTTCATCCACACATACATAATCAATCAATGACTTTCGTTCCACCACTGTCTTATCCTTCATCGTCAACATCCGTTTCCACGTGTACCTGTGGATCATTCTGTGTCGGAAGAAGGTGTTGGCTATCCACAGCCTCCTCCCCACACATACGTCCACAAGTGCACTACCATTCCCATTCACCTCTGATGGTACCCCCCACCCTCCCACCACTCCCTCAACTTTCCTATCACCCACCTTACCATTCATATCCCCAATCAGAAATATTCTTTCGTTCTTGTCAAACTTCTCCAGGCACGCCTCCACATTCATCCAGAACTCCTCTTTCTTTCTTTCAAGTATATCCTCTGTCGGGGCATACACGCATACAATCACCCACGTTTGTATTCCTACTTTCATTCTCACCCACACAATCCTTGAACCCACAGACCCATACTCTCTTACACATGCTTTCCATTTGCTACTTACAAACAAACATGCACCTTCTCTCGCTGTTCCTTCACTCACTCCAGCACACACACCCATTCCACACTCCCACTCTCTCACATCTGAACCTTTCCATTTGGTCTCTGTCATTCCACATACATCCAGCCTGGCATTCATTAACACTTCCAGAACCTCTCTCTCTTTTGTGCCATATACTGTATATAATTAATATTTATCCATATGCGCCTATTTTACTTTTAATATGAACATATGAACATGGGAAAGCAATAAAACAAGTGGTAACAGCAATTGGCTGGTCTATCTATCTATCTATTGCCTGACGCCGTGATCCCCGAAGGGGTGGCCACGAACGAACCGCCCCATGCACCTCTGTCCCCAGTCAGTTGACACCCCTCCTCCCAACCAGCACTGCCTTCATCCATATACTTCCTCACTCCATCCTTCCACCTCTCGTTCGGTCTACCTCTCCCTCTCTGTCCTTCCACCTCACTCTCGTACACCTTCTTAGTCATTCTCTCGCTTTCCATACGTTCCATATGGCCGAACCATCTCAAGTTGTTCCTTTTCACACTTTCCAGCACGTCTACCTCCACACCACACCTCCTTCTTACTTCCTCATTCGCCTGTCTATCCTTCCATGTAACTCCGCACGCACTTCTCAAGTAACTCATTTCCACCGCTCTCACTCTTGGTCTGAGTCTCTTCTTGAACGTTCATGCTTCGCTTCTGTAAGTCAGTGTCGGGATTACCACACTGGCATGCAAGGACTTCTTCACTTCCATACTGACCACCCTATTTCTTGTTACTGCTTTTAGCGTTCCTACAACCCTCTTCCCCTGTTGTACCCTCTCCCGCACTTCTTCATCCATAGTCCCATCTTTACTCAACACACTGCCCAGATACTTAAAAGAGTTGACGATCTCCATAGCCTGACCGTTCAGCTTCACCTCACACTCTGTGACTTCACCCCTTTCGAAGACAATAACCTTGCTCTTCCCCGCATTTACCTTCAAATTCCGTTTTTCGCACACTGTTCCAAACTCATTTACCAGACCCTGCAACTCCCATTCATTATCACTCATCAAAACTGTATCATCCGCAAACAGCAGTATAGGTAGCTTCCACTCAATTCCCTCCCTATTCAGCGATACACCAACATCCACTGCTCTTGATAGTATTTCTTTCATGACTCCATCCATATATACAGTAAACAACCACGGGGTTAAGTTAAAGGAAGAGTCAGAGTAAGCTATGGGTATGGCAGAGATCGCTCAGTTCTCAGTTCTCAAAAGCGCGGGGTGGTGATGGGCTGGTCTATCAGAGTGAGAACTGAGCGATCTCTGCCATACCCATAGCTTACTCTGACTGTTCCTTTAACTTATATATTTTCTAGATCTCAAGTGACGGCGTGTTTTCCGTGGATTGACCTCCTAATCTACCAAGATTGGAAGCTAAAGCGTCACATTTTTCCCTTGCCCCTCAACTTTCTCTTCATAATTGCTGAGGGGCACAAGGCCCTGGGTGGGGCTTTGGTTTCCCGGGCGTTTCCGCACCCTCCTCAGCTCCCCGCCATGGAGTGGCTTCGGTCACCCAGGCTTTATTGTGGTCGGCAGGGAGGGTTCTGTGGGGGCGCTCGGTTATGGCCTTGGGGCTGTTCGGCCAGGCAGCTTGGGGAACAACAACAACAACAACCACGGAGACATCACACACCCCTGTTTCAACCCAACATTCAGGTCAAAGAACTCGCTCTGCTCATCCTCCACACATACTGCCGCCTTTGCACTCCCATACATGCTCTTCACTGCTGTCAGCAACTTGCCATCTACTCCGTATATTCTAAGTACTTTCCACATACCTTCTCTATCCACTCTGTCATAGGCCTTCTCCAAGTCCATAAAGGCAACATACAAATTTTGTTGTTTCTCCAGATATTTCTCAAAACACAATTCAGGGTAAAAATCTGATCTAAACATCCTCTTCCCTTCCTAAAACCGCCCTGCTCTTCACCTATCCATTTGTCCGTTCTCGCTCTCACTCTCTCAATCACTACCCTACTGTACACCTTCCCTACTACGCTTAGAAGACCTATTCCTCGGTGGTTACCACACACTCCTTATTCCCCTTTACCCTTATACTAGTTTGCACATTTTTCATATCCATTCACTATCTCACCACCATACCTCAGCATTTCCCCACACACTCCATCTGTTCCTGGTGCTTTCCCAAACTTCACGCTTTTCATGGCTTCACACACTTCTGACCTGCTCCCCACCTCCTCCTCCACTACTTCTCTTATTCTCTCTCCCATACCCCATCCAATTATGTGTGCTGGCGCTCCATTCCTTACGTTTAGCAACTCGTTAAAGTACTCCCTCCATCTTTCGACTCTCTCTTCTTCTCGGCTAGCATTATCCCATTCTTATCTTTCACACCCTTACTGTTTCCCTTGTCAGTGGCGGATTAAGGGGGGGAGGGCTGACTGGGCTGCAGCCAGGGGCCCCCACTTCCCAAAGTTGATTAACAGAAAAAAATGTCATCTAATGGGCATGCATGATTGGGGGCCCTCTGGGGGGCCTCTTCGGCCTTCCTAACCCCCCATGAGAAATCTTCCCTCAGGTACTATTCCTCCACGGGCCACGGCTACACTAACACTCAGGTTTTCATTTTATACAGTAATAAACTAATAATAGTACATGTAACTTAGTGGGCCAGTTCCTAAATAATAAAATAATTACCGCTATATTTACCTTCAGGCCCTGGTTTTCTTTTGTAACTCGTAACTCTCCCTGTTATTTTATGCAGTATACCAGTATTGAATATTGCATCTCGTACAGATATTCTGGATAATTTATCATTTGATTATAGTGTTGTTTAATACCATACATAGTAATTACTATAACTTCCTACAAACACTTGATCACAAAACAAACCCCAAAAAACTCTACAAAACACTAAACAGCATCACACTTTCCAACAGCAACACAACACAATCACATGCTGCAATCACAACAACAGACTCTACTCCTTCATGTAAACAACAAGCAAACATTCTCATCAATCACTTCTCACATGTCAGCCACCTAAAACCTCACAAAGACGACCGACGTGTCATCCGACGTAAGAGACAATTCCCCACAGACCCTGACTATACACCCTTCACCAATCACCAGACAAAGCATATCATCAACAATCTCCAGCACTCACCCGCCTGTGGCCTAGACAACATAAGCAACATACACCTCAGACACCTGGGACCACAAGGCATACAAGCACTCACTAACATATCAAACTACAGCTATTCACACAACACAATACCAGACATTTGGAAGCATGGTATCATCATCACATTCCCCAAACCCAACAAAGACCCCACGCTACCCTCCTCGCACCGCCCCATCACACTCCTTTGCTCCCCCTCCAAAGTCATGGAACGCCTAGTATTACAACTAATTACACCTGCCCTACCCCTAGCTCCAACACAACATGGCTTTAGGCCACTGCACTCCACAAACACTCTTCTCACAGACCTTACACAAAGAGCTTTCGACGGCATCAACTCAGCTAGACCACCACACAGATCACTATTAGCCACACTCGACATTAGTAAAGCCTTCGATGCCATCCCCCGCCACAACCTAACAAACAAAATCTAAAACACAAACATGCACAACAACACATGTTGTTGTTGGGCGGGTGCCCAACCCCGAAAAGGGTTGAAATAGGGGAGCTATCCCCCCGCCAAAGGCGGCTTTCTAGGGCCTTTCCTAGCTGATGCTGAGAGGATTGGGTTCTAGTCATGTGGTGATGGGCTGGTCTATCAGAGTGAGAACTGAGCAATCTCTGCCATACCCATAGCTTACTCTGACTGTTCCTTTTACTTATATATTTTCTAGATCTCAAGTGACGGCGTCTCTAACGTGGATTGACCTCCCAATCTACCAAGATTGGAAGCCAAAGCGTCACATTTTTCCCTTGCCCCTCAACTTTCTCTTCATAATTGCTGAGGGACACAGGGCCCTGGGTGGGGCTTTGGTTTCCCGGGCATTTCCGCACCCTCCTCAGCTCCCCGCCATGGAGTGGCTTCGGTCACCCAGGCTTTATTGTGGTCGGTGGGGAGGGTTCTGTGGGGGCGCTCGGTTATGGCCTTGGCCTTGCTCGGGGCCTTGGGGCTGTTCGGCCAGGCAGCTTGGGGAACAACAACAACAACAACAACAACACAAAAAGGTGGCTGGCCAACTTCCTAGCAGGCAGATGTGCACACGTATCTTTTGCCGGTCAGTCATCTAAAATCAGAAACTTTCAAAACGGAGTCCCACAAGGATCCGTACTATCGCCCGCACTCTTCAATCTGTACATGCACGATATAACTACACCCAATACGCCCCAAATAAACTTAGCCTTCTATGCAGATGACATAACACTCACATGCACACACCATGACACAAAAAGAGTAACAGATCTCCTTCAACCCAATCTCAACACACTACATGGCTGGTGCACTACAAACAGACTTAATCTAGCCCCAGCCAAATCCACCGCAACCCTGCTCACAAGTTGGACAGGAGAACACGAATACATCCCTCAACTCACCATAAACAACACACCCCTAACACATACACACACACCCAAAATCCTAGGAGAAACATATGATACTCATATGACATTCAAACAGCACACCCCATACATTAAAAAGAAACTGACACCCAGACTTAACGCCCTCAGGTCACTTGCTCACACAAAATTTGGACACAACAAAGAAACTACCACCACAGTATATAAACAATACATAAGATCAGTGATGGAATATGCAAGCCCAGCCTGGGCTTCTAACCTAGCTGAAACACATCATAAGACCTTACAGACTATTCAAACCAAAGCCCTGAAGATCATTACAGGCTGCACAGCTACTGCACCCACAGATCACCTACATCAAGAAACCCAAATCCTCAAAGTCAAAGACCATCTGGACATGAGAGGCACTCAATTCCTGGCAGCAGCCTCCACAAACCAAGACCACCCACTAAACTACATGGCAACACACCCACAGACACCAAGAAATATCAAAACAACACCCAGCACACGGTATCACACATAATTATTGTCCTTTCTCCCTCCCTGCCCACCCCGAACCAACTTCCAGAAGCACATCCATACTCATATCTCTCACCGATCCATCCACTCACTCACAGACAACACGCAGCTGCATGCACGACCTCCCGAAATCCATCCTTCCGAATCCTCCCTTCCTCGCGAGGACAGAGTCCACCTGGCCAGGCTGAGATGCGGACACCATCCAGCTCTCCTGAGCTATCAGAAGAGACTGGATGACTCCGTTGTCGACGCCTGCCCGGGATGTAACACAGCACCCCATACCATTAAACACATCATAGAAGACTGCATTTCACACAACCACTTACGCCAACAACACAATCTACACTCAATGAGAGCTCTGTGGGAAAGCCCGATCGTGGCCATGGCCTTCCTCAGGGACTCGGGGCTGTTCGGCCAGGCAGCTTAGGGAACAACAACAACAACAACTATAATTTTCGATATGAGATTTAGAAGAGAGAATCAGAATAGTATAAAGTATAATTATATATTCCTACTCGAATGCTCAAGTCATTGTTGACACTCCGACACTCGAAGGTAGAGGATGCCAAGACAGGCCAGGACGGCCAAAAATTAGAGGTAAGTTTCTCTAGTTAATATTTGTATTGCTTCTTTTATAATGTAAGTAGCGAGAACGGGCCAGTCAAACTGGCGGGCGTCGCAGTGGAAGCGTGTTCGTGGATGCCGCTGCGTGACAGACATGGCTGAGTCACGTAGTCTGTCACTCAACCTGAGTGACCGGCCTTGGAGAGAGTCTAATAAGCTTAGACAATGGGATTTTGTTTTCTGTGAATTTATCTAGTTGACTGTACTCTCATTGATTTTATCGTGTTGTATAGGTTTTATGACCCCTTTATCATTGCTGAACATAAAATGTTTGGGGCTGGCGACTACTGATAGTTGTTGTTGTTGTTGTTGTTGTTCCCCAAGCTGCCTGGCCAAACAGCCCCAAGGCCTCAAGCAAAGCCAAGGCCATAACCGAGCGCCCCCACAGAACCCTCCCTGCTTACCACAATAAAGCCTGGGTGACCGAAGCCACTCCATGGCGGGGAGCTGAGGAGGGTGCGGAAACGCCCGGGAAACCAAAGCCCCACCCAGGGCCCTGTGCCCCTCAGCAATTATGAAGAGAAAGTTGAGGGGCAAGGGAAAAATGTGACGTTTTGGCTTCCAATCTTGGTAGATTGGGAGGTCAATCCACGGAAGAGACGCCGTCACTTGAGATCTAGAAAATATATAAGTTAAAGGAACAGTCAGAGTAAGCTATGGGTATGGCAGAGATTGCTCAGCTCTCACTCTGATAGACCAGCCCATCACCACATGACTAGAACCCAATCCTCTCAGCATCAGCTAGGAAAGGCCCTAGAAAGCCGCCTTTGGCGGGGAGATAGCTCCCCTATTTCAACCCCTTTCGGGGTTGGGCACCCGCCTACTGATAGTAACTTAGATGCCCTATAACTAATCCCCTCCCCAGATGTAAACAACACAACAACAGTTTAAATCCGATTGTAACTGTTACAAAAAAAATTTGGAAGTGGGATACCTCAGCACAGAGCTTCAAGCATAAGTGATAATTCAAGAAGAGGGAAAGTTAGATTGAAAAGAGAACCAGAGTATTGCCTGAGTAAAAGAAAGACTGGGAAAATGGTTCACTCTTGAGTTAGTTGGACATTTGAGCCACTCAGAGGGATTTTTTTCCTAATATTCCCTAATGATCGTTGAAAGAGCTTTTATATGCAGCCAGTAACTCTTACCTAATATCATACATAGTAACCAGTGTACAAACCAAATCCCTCCTCCCCCCAAATGATAACACAACAGAATTACAATCAATTAAAATACACACTGGCAACAAATCCAACATAACCATCATAAACATATACAGTAGGGTCTCACATAAAACGAGTTTATGGTCGATAAACGAGGGCGTTTTATGCGATTTCGTTTTATGTGAACACAGCATTTTGGTGGCGCAATATCGTCAATGTTCACTGTAAGCGAAAATTTTCGTACAAAGCGAATGATATTTCGTACGTTTTGTACGATATTTCGGCGTTCTATATGAAAGCGAACGATATTTCGTACGTTTTGTACGATATTTCGGCGCTCTATATGAAAACTCCTCGGATTTGCCCCACTTTGGCGGCGGACTCGTTTTATGTGATCACATTCGTTCTGATCGAAAATTAAATATTAATATTTTAGGTCGGTCGTTTTAATCGAGACTCGTTTTATGCGAACACGTTTTATGCGGGACCCTACTGCTACATCCCTCCCCAAACATCCCCTACAGTACCAAATGAATACAGACCACACTTACAACACATCAAAGTGTTACAACACGAAAAAGTCCCTAATTTCAAGAAAGCAAACTTTCCTAAACTTAGAGCTATGTTTAAAGAAACTGACTGGAGCTTTTTAATTCACAATAACGACATAAATACATCTTGGAAGTTATTCGAAGCCACTTACCTAAAAGCAGTGCAAGACTGCATACCATCGAAAACTCGGCGTCCAGGCCATAATAATAAGCCCAAATGGTGGAATAAAGATATTTCAAACTGCCTGCTTGCTAAAAAAATTGCTAATGATAGATTAAAATCCTCACAAAATGACGAAGAACGGCTGAAATTTGTAGAGCTACGACGCAAAGCCAAAAAGTTAATTAAGCAAAGTAAAAAGACCTTAGAGTTACATATTGCGAATCAAAGTAAAACAAACCCGAAAGAATTCTATAGTTATATCAGAAAGAAAAAAGTAGTTACTTCAACTGTTGGACCGTTAGTCGATGAAAATGGAGAATACACCAAAGACGAAGAACAAATGAGTAATGCCCTCAATACCTTCTTTGCATCAGTTTTTACAACAGAAGACCTCAGTGATATCCCTACACCATCGCCGATTCAGATTGATAATTCAGATGTTTTAAGCAATATCACCGTTACAGAGAGAGAAGTATTGAATTGTTTAGATAAACTCAAGGTAAATAAAACGCCTGGACCTGATACAATCTCGCCTAGAGTTCTAAAGGAAGCTAAGGATGAGCTCTCTAAACCACTGACATTACTATTCAATAAATCCTTGCAGTCTGGAACTATGCCCGATCAGTGGAAGCTAGCCAACGTAACACCGATATTCAAAAAAGGCAGCAAATCCCTATCCAGTAACTATCGTCCAATTAGCTTAACCTCAGTTGTATGTAAAATGCTAGAAACGGTCATAAGAGACAGACTCGTAAATCACTTAGAGGAAAATAACATACTTAAAGATACTCAACACGGCTTTCGTAAAAAACGTTCCTGTTTAACAAACCTCTTAGACTTCTTCCACGATATCCTCAACCTCTACGATGAGAGTAAAGCTGTAGATATTATATACCTTGATTTTCAAAAGGCCTTTGACAAAGTTCCCCACAAACGTTTACTGCTAAAACTAAAAGCGCATGGAATACAAGACGGTGTGTTGAAATGGATAGAAAATTGGCTCAGCGACAGAAAGCAAAGAGTAGTCATAAACGGTAAGGCATCAAAATGGACCAATGTAAGTAGCGGGGTACCCCAGGGATCGGTACTAGGACCAATTCTCTTTCTAATTTACATCAACGACATAGATGAGGGTCTCACCTGTACAATCTCAAAATTTGCTGACGATACAAAAATTGCAAATAGCGTACTCTCAAAAGAACAAGTTGACGATATGCAACACAATCTAGATAAATTGTCATGTTGGGCCCAAATTTGGCAAATGAGTTTCAATGCGGATAAATGTAAAGTACTACATATCGGATACCTAAATGAGAAAGCAAACTATTCGATGAATGGCACTCAGCTTAAGAATGTAAACAGAGAAACCGATCTGGGAGTAACAATATCGAGTAACCTAAAACCGAGTCAACAATGTTCAGAAGTTGTTAAGAAGGCAAACAAAATAATTGGCTTTATAGGCAGGTCATTTGAGCATAAATCCAAAGAAGTTATCCTAACCCTTTACAATTCCTTAGTCCGCCCTCTTCTGGAATACTGCGTTCAATCCTGGTGCCCTTATTACCAAAAAGATATAAACAAGCTAGAACGAATTCAACGTAGAGTTACCAAAATGATACCTAGCCTAAAGAACAAACCATACGAAGAGCGTCTTAGAGAATTAAATCTATTTCCTTTAACCCAGCGCAGATTAAGAGGCGACTTAATTCAAGTGTTCAAAATCATCAAAGGCATCGACAATATGAACTGCAGTAAGTACTTCACTATCGACCAATCTAATTACACGCGGGGAAACGGTTGCAAAATTATTGGTAAATCTTTTAACTCGCACGAATCTAAGAATTTCTTCTTCAATCGAGTTGTCAACTTGTGGAATGGGCTTCCCCGAAACGTTATAGACTGCATCACCGTTGATTCATTTAAACTCCGCCTAGACAAATATCTCGCATCAAACCCGCGACTGACTGCGTTTGTAAATGAATAACTTTATTTTATCCTCCCCTCAGTTACTAACCCATCTGTCCCCTACTAACTTCCTAATCCTGCCACGGACATTAGTTCCAGGGCAGTAATTCCCTTTCCAATGTTCCCTTACCCACTCTAAACCACTGTTTGGACACTTGATCCTCAGTGTTTTGGAGGACAAGCAACCTAGAAGGGTCACTAGATCTGTTGTTGCTTGATTTCCTTTGTACTCCTTTGTACAAACACCCCACACATCATCCTGGGTGGTGACTTCAACGCCAAGACATCGGCCTGGTTTGTCGACAACCCCGACACAGACAGAGGGCTGGTACTACAAAACCAAACAGATAACCTCATCATCCTTAACGACATCCATCAACATACCCATATTCCTCACCAAGCCCTCTATAACCCATCATCTCCAGACATCACCTTTTGCTCCCCAGAACTCGCCCCCACAACATCCTGGAGGGTGGTCAGAACCTTAGGCTCTGACCACCTCCCGATCATTATCACCACCAAAACCAGACTCACCCCAGCTAGCCACAAACACACATACACCAATTATAAAAGAGCTAACTGGGAAGCATTTACAAATGAGACAGAACAACACTTCACAACTCTAAACAGTACACCCATCACTAACACCAACAATGCTGTACACATATTCAATAAAACTATCCAAAACGCTGACAAGAAACACATTCCAAGAGGTAACAGAAAAAGACACAACCCCAACTTCACACCAGAAATTCAAAACCTCATCAGACAACGCGACACACTGAAACACTCCCCAGCACCCCACACACAAGACATCACACAACAAATTCAAGCACTCAACACCCAAACTAACAACAAAATACAAGAACAACAAAAACTAAATTGGAATAACTTCCTACAAACACTTGATCACAAAACAAACCCCAAAAAACTCTACAAAACACTAAACAGCATCACACTTTCCAACAGCAACACAACACAATCACATGCTGCAATCACAACAACAGACTCTACTCCTTCATGTAAACAACAAGCAAACACTCTCATCAATCACTTCTCACATGTCAGCCACCTAAAACCTCACAAAGACGACCGACGTGTCATCCGACGTAAGAGACAATTCCCCACAGACCCTGACTATACACCCTTCACCAATCACCAGACAAAGCATATCATCAACAATCTCAAGCACTCACCCGCCTGTGGCCTAGACAACATAAGCAACATACACCTCAGACACCTGGGACCACAAGGCATACAAACACTCACTAACATATCAAACTACAGCTATTCACACAACACAATACCAGACATTTGGAAGCATGGAATCATCATCACATTCCCCAAACCCAACAAAGACCCCACGCTACCCTCCTCGCACCGCCCCATCACACTCCTTTGCTCCCCCTCCAAAGTCATGGAACGCCTAGTATTACAACTAATTACACCCGACCTACCCCTAGCTCCAACACAACATGGCTTTAGGCCACTGCACTCCACAAACACTCTTCTCACAGACCTTACACAAAGAGCTTTTGACGGCATCAACTCAGCTAGACCACCACACAGATCACTATTAGCCACACTCTACATTAGTAAAGCCTTCGATGCCATCCCCCGCCACAACCTAACAAACAAAATCTAAAACACAAACATGCACAAAAACACAAAAAGGTGGCTGGCCAACTTCCTAGCAGGCAGATGTGCACACGTATCTTTTGCCGGTCAGTCATCTAAAATCAGAAACTTTCAAAACGGAGTCCCACAAGGATCCGTCCTATCGCCCGCACTCTTCAATCTGTACATGCACGATATAACTACACCCAATACTCCCCAAATAAACTTAGCCTCCTATGCAGATGACATAACACTCACATGCACACACCATGACCCAAGAAGAGCAACAGATCTCCTTTAACCCTATCTCAACACACTACATGGCTGGTGCACTACAAACAGACTTAATCTAGCCCCAGCCAAATCCACCGCAACCCTGCTCACAAGCTGGACAGGTGAACACGAATACATCCCTCAACTCACCATAAACAACACACCCTTAACACATACACACACACCCAAAATCCTAGGAGTAACATATGATACTCATATGACATTCAAACAGCACACCACAAACATTAAAAAGAAACTGACACCCAGACTTAACGCCCTCAGGTCACTTGCTCACACAAAATTTGGACACAACAAAGAAACTACCACCACAGTATATAAACAATACATAAGATCAGTAATGGAATACGCAAGCCCAGCCTGGGCTTCTAACCTTGCTGAAACACATCATAAGACCTTACAGACTATTCAAAACAAAGCCCTGAAGATCATTACAGGCTGCACAGCTACTGCACCCACAGATCATCTACATCAAGAAACCAAAATCCTCAAAGTCAAAGACCATCTGGACATGAGAGGCACTCAATTCCTGGCAGCAGCCTCCACGAACCAAGACCACCCACTAAACTACATGGCAACACACCCACAGACACCAAGAAATATCAAAACAACACCCAGCACACAGTATCACACACAATTATTGTCCTCTCTCCCTCCCTGCCCACCCCGAACCAACTTCCAGAAGCACATCCATACTCATATCTCTCGCCAATCCATCCACTCACTCACAGACAACACGCAGCTGCATGCACGACCTCCCGAAATCCATCCTTCCGAATCCTCCCTCCCTCGCGAGGACAGAGTCCACCTGGCCAGGCTGAGATGCGGACACCATCCAGCTCTCCTGAGCTATCAGAAGAGACTGGATGACTCCGTTGTTGACGCCTGCCCGGGATGTAACACAGCACCCCATACCATTAAACACATCATAGAAGACTGCATTTCACACAACCACTTACGCCAACAACACAACCTACACTCAATGAGAGCTCTGTGGGAAAGCCCGATCGTGGCCATGGCCTTCCTCAGGGACTCGGGGCTGTTCGGCCAGGCAGCTTAGGGAACAACAACAACAACAACAACCTAAAAACCAGACTTACAGGCATCACATCTTCAGCAAAGGTTATCGTACACTGACACTCAAATGCAAAGGAAATGCATCAGAGACTCACAGTTGCATTTTTGTTTCCCAAGTCCTTGTTGATCTTCAAAACAAGATCGATTTTCTTTTCCTAACCAAGCTGGTTGTTTCTATTTTTCACCATTTTCACTGTACTCAATATAACTTAAAATTCTCTAGTATGTCTCTCCATAGGCCTCAAAATGTCTCTAAAAGTGCCCTATTTAAAAATAGGGGTTTATAGGCTCGCTTCGCTCGTCACCTGCTTGATGAAAGGGCCCCCGCCTGAATTTTAGCCCGGTGCCCCATGCACCCTTAATCTGCCCCTGTCCCTTGCTACCTTTCCTAACTTTCTTGACTTCTTTCCAGAACAGTTTCTTACACTCCCTCCATTTTACACTCAGATTCCTTCCAAATTCCTCATCTACTCTTCTCTTACTTTCCTTCACTACTCTCTTTCTCTCCACGTACCTCTCTCGTTTCTGACTCTCCAAATCTTCATTCCCTCTACTACCCAACCACTCTTTATACGCTTTCTTCTCGTCTTCCACAGCTATTTTTACCTCTGCTGTCCAACCTTTCACTCCCCTCCCTCTTCTCCTTACTCCACACACCTCCTCACATGCTGCACAGATCTCTTCCTTAAACACCTTGCTCATCTCCTCCACTTCCTCCATATCTTCCAGGTCGAACCCACCTAGTCGTCTTTCTACTGCTCTTCTGTACTCTTCCCTGATTTCTTCCTCCTGTAGCCTCTCCACCCTCCTCGCCATTTCACCTTCCTCTCGCCTCCCTCCAGCTCTCCTCACCCACTTCTTTTGTATCCTAATTTTAGCTACTACTACATAATGATCAGACAGACCCCCTCCAATACCCCTATACACCCTAGCATCTAGCACAGTCTTCTTCATTCGCTCATCCACACATATATATATAATCAATCAGTGCCTTTCATTCCACCACTGTCTTATCCTTATCCTTCATCTTCCACACCACTTTCCATGTGTACCTGTGTATCATTCTGTGTCGGAAGAAGGTGTTGGCTATCCACAGCCTCCTCCCCACACATAATTATGTCCACAAGTGCACTACCATTCCCATCCACCTCTGACGGTACCCCCCACCCTCCCACCACTCCATCAACTTTCCTTTCACCCTCCTTACCATTCATATCCCCAATCAGAAATATTCTTTCGTTCTTGTCAAACTTATCCAGGCACGCCTCCACATTCACCCAGAACTCCTCTTTCTTTCTTGCAAGTTTATCTTCTGTCGGAGCATACACACACACACAATCACCCACGTTTGTATTCCTACTTTCAATCTCACCCACACAATCCTTGAACCCACAGATCCATAGTCTCTTACACACTCCTTCCATTTGTTACTTACAAACAAACATGCACCTTCTCTCGCTGCTCCCTCACTCATTCCAGGGGCGCGTTCAAGAGCGAGACTTCAGACACTACAGTTTCCGTAGCGCGAATTGGGGCCTATTGAACAATTTTGAAGCTTCTTCCGCACTACATAAACAAACTGGGTGGTTGCCATGGTTACGTTTATACCAGCGTCTTAGTTTGACGCTCAAAACAACGACAATGACCGTTCTTTACATCTAAACAACTGTTAGGATATTTATCCTGTAATGCCCATAAGTAATTAGGCCTAAAGTATGCTAGGCTATTAAATTATAGTGTCTCATTTACCTAAAATACATATTAATATTTATTAGTAACCATATTTTTTTTTTTATTACATTCTACAATAAAGTATATAGGCTATGAAAGAAAACAAATTCGTTCATAAAATTTGTCATGTTATTTTCGTCCGCCACTTTAACTCTTGGTTCCCGGCTACGCATTCTATAACATATCCCCGAAACCCGGGGGATTTGGCCGAAAAAACATCTCGCCTAGGCTACCGTATCTTTGTTATTTTGACTGCTTCCGCATTACCGCACATCCCCAAGCGTAGATGTGTTTCGTACCTGTAGAATGGCGTTGAGTAGAGCTCTCTAAGTCAACTGGTTCAGTTGTGATGACAATTTCCGTGGAGAGAACTTTGTGGCGATGTCAGCCATATTAGCTACTTTTCACTACTAAAACGTCAACATACAGCCACACAAGAACAAACTACGCCTCTCCTTCTTGTGTTCGGAAGTGCGTGGCGTCAGTCCAACCGGCTGTGTTTATAGGCGTCGGACAGACGCCTTTCAAAACAAGCTTACAGGCTTTCAAGCTGCCGGAGCCTCAGAGCCTTTCCGGGGTCCGCGGGCTGCGTTTGTTATGGGTGCCTCAGAGCCCAACCGGGTCTGATGGGTTAAAATATACCACAAAGTTGACGATTTTAATTTTAACGTAATAAACTTTCGTTTCCCTAGTACAGTACAGTACAGTAGTTATATTGATAGTAAAATAACTTATAATTGTTTTTATTCCCAGCTAATAAGATTTTGTAAAATTTGCACTAAAGTAGATGACTTTTGGGATAGAGCTAGGTTACTATACAGACTCTTAGTAGACAGAGGTTTTGTTGTAAGTAAATTGTTGCATAAATTTAATCTTTTTAAGGTCAATCATTGTGACTACAGTATTATAAAATTTGATATCAATAATTTCAATCAAGCATTATTAACCCTTTCACGCACATATGACGCAGAGGTTGCCAGATTAGCAATAAGAAATAGAAGTTCTCTCACTCTTATAATTACCTCCCCAAAATTAGTTTTCTGTCCACAGCTAACTCAAAGACAACTGCAGAGGTTGAAGTAAGTAAACTAATAGTAGAGTCATTTTCAGAGCTTCCGTGACCGTGTTTAGGATACCAAAGTTTCTCAGTGAATTTAACAAGGGCAACTGATACTAAACAAAAATAAGCCCCCATACACCTCACCAAAATGACGGGAAAGTTGTTATTTTAGACGTTTTTCAAAATGGCCGCTGCCGTCATCTTAAAAAATTTATAAAGTTCTATTTCTTGAAGTGAATGGCCAAAAATTTAAATTTTGGTGTCTATTCCCACTAATTTTGGTGTCAGAAAACCAATGGCATGGCATAATTAAAAAATAATTAATAACTAATTACCAAATAATTAAGAAAATAAGAAAATAATTAAGAAAATCAATGGGATGGCATAATTCATGATTTAGAGTCCCATTAACCTCAACATCTAAGACAAATATAATGTTGTTAAATCCACTGAGAAACTTTGGTATCCTAAACACGGTCACGGATCCTCTGAAACTTACTCAAATAATATAATATCTATCTATCTATCTATCTATATGCTCTGGCCCAATCCCCATTTTGGGGGTAGCCGACTCAAGACAGAGCAAGAACAGGGAAAACACAAAAACAACATAAAACAAAAAATAAACACAGATAAAAAGCACAAACTCACACACATCCAGGTCACCCAGGAGAAGACCCAGAGACCAGGGTTACCAAGGTCGCTCCAGCACTCCCCCAGCCCCTGACCACCCGGAGAGGTTCCGATCTCGGCAGGCAGACATGCAGCGGAGCCAAAGCCACAAGCCCTCCCACCACACTTCCAGGCACACCCTTCATATTAATCGTCCCCCCGGGCCAGGCGCCTGATGGACTATTATCTAGTCGAACTTGCGCCCGACCCCTTACTCCAAATGACCACGTGTTCACTCAACTATTCACAAGCATTCTCCATTCACTCCTGTCCACCACCACTTCCTCTGCCTGATCTATAGTCATTCCTCTATCATCCAAAGCCTTTCTTACACAGTCTCTCCATCTCAATGGGGGTCTTCCTGCCCTTCTATCTCCCCTTGTACCTGACTCACATATTCTCTTTGTAAGCCTTTCATCTCCCATTCGTTCAACATGACCATACCAGCTCAGCACCCTTCTGTCCACTCTGGCTGACAAATGTTCCTGCTGCCCCACTCTCCTACGTATCTCTTCATTCCTCAATCTGTCTCTACGAGTAACTCCACACATACTCCTCAAGCAGCTCATCTCCATCACATCCAGCCCTCTTTTCTCTTTTTTCTTCAGAGCCCATGTCTCAGCCCCATACATCACTGTTGGCACAACAATTCCTTGATACAGTGCACTTTTTACTTTCACTCCGAGATTTCTCGTCTTCCACATACTTCCCATTGCTCCGAAAACCTTCCTTCCTTCACACACTCTCTGTTTTACCTCCACTTCCATACCTCCACTCCTGCTTATCGTTCCTCCTAGATATTTAAAACACTCTACTTGTTCCAATATTTCCCCATCCAGCCTCACATCTAGATTCACCCTATGCTCTCCCCTATTACACACCATTACTTTACTTTTATTGACGTTCACCTTCAGTTTCCTCCTTCCACAAACCACACCAAACTCTTTGACTACCCGCTGCAGTTTCTCATCAGAATCCGCCACCAATGCTGTGTCATCAGCGAACAGCAACTGATTCAACTCCCAATCTCTACCATTCTTTCCTACTAAACCCAATCCTCTTCCCATAGTTCTCCTTTTCACCTCCCTCACCACACCATCCATAAACATATTAAACAGCCATGGTGACATTACACAACCCTGTCGCAAACCTACCTTTACCTCAAACCATTCACTCAACTCACCATTTCCTACTCTCACACATGCTCTGCTCCCTTCATAAAAACTCTTAACTGCTTCTAACAAATTTCCTCCTATTTCATAAATCCTTAACACCTTCCACATTGCTTCACGGTCCACACGATCATACGCTTTTTCCAAGTCCATAAAAGCCCAAAATATCTCCTTATGCTTCTCTAAATACTTCTCGCATAACTGTCTTACTGCAAACATCTGATCCACGCACCCTCTTCCCCTCCTAAAACCGCACTGTTCTTCTCCTATTGCAACTTCCGTACACTTTATTATCCTCTCTATCAACACCCTGCCATACAGCTTTCCAACCACTGACAATAAACTAATACCTCTATAACTTGCACACTCCTGCCGATCTCCCTTCCCCTTGTACAACGGCACAATACATGCACTCTTCCAGTCTATTGGTACCATTGACACAACAAAGCACACATTGAAAAGTCTCACCAACCAATCTATTATCACATCTCCACCCTTCTTTATACACTCCACAGCAATACCATCCAAACCTTCTGCTTTTCCCGCTCTCATTTGTTTCACTGCTTCTTTCACCTCATTTTCCTCAATCCTTTCATTCATTCCCTGCCACCTGGGTGGCCTGGGTAACCTATCTCCATCCACCTCTGCTTCAATCACTGCTTCTCTTCCATCTCTTGTATTTAACAAAGATTCAAAATACTCAGCATATCTTTTCCTCACTTTAACTGGTTCCACTAGTAATTCTCCATTTTCATCTTTCACTGACTCTTCCCTCTTTTGTCCTCCTTTCCTTACTTTATTTACCTCCTTCCAGAACATCTTCTTTCGTTCTTCAAAATTCTCACTCAGCTTTTGGCCCCACCTTTCGTTTGCATCTTTTTTCGCTTCTCTAATTTTCCGTTTTGCCTCTCTCCTTTTCTCCTTGTACCTCTCCCATACCTCAACACTACCATCCTGTAAAACCCTCTCAAAACACTGTCTCTTCTCCTCAACTGCCTTTCTCACCGTATCATTCCACCACTCGCTTCCCTTCCTGATACCTCTGCCTCCTACTTTCCTTTTGCCGCATACTACCTCTGCACTTGCTTTCACTCCTTCCTTAAACTGTTGCCATTCAACCTCTACTTCTCTCTCTTCCATCTCTCTCACTTCCATCCACTTTTCATTTAGTCTTTCCTTGTACTCCCTCTCTTTTTCACTCTTCTCTAACTCACTAACTTTTATTACCTCTCTTACTTCACGCTTGTCTCTTATTCTCCTGTAACTCTTAACTCTTAGCTTTCCCTCCACCAGGTAATGATCTGACATACCCTCCGCCTCACCTCTCATCACATTCACATCCAGCAGTCTACACAATCTTTCCCTTGTCACCAGCACATAATCCATCAATGCCCTCTCTACAATCTCTCCCCTCACAAGTCTATGCCAGGTGTACTTGTGTATACGCCTTTTTTTGAAGAACGTATTACCTACACTCAATCTACACTCTTCACATACATTTTTCAGTCTTTCTCCACTCTCGTTTACACCATCCACACCAAAACTACCGATGACTCCCTCAACAGGCTCATTTCCTACCCTAGCATTTAGGTCCCCTAAAACTATAACATTTTCATTTTCATCAAACCCTTGTAGACAATCTCTCAAATCCTCCCAGAAACCCTCTACCTCGTCTAACTCTCTTTCACTTCCTGGTCCATACGCACTTACAAAAACCCACCTTTCACCCTTAAACCGCATTCTCACCCACATTAGCCTTGATGACACCTCTTTCCACTCTTTTATAAACTATATATATATATATAATATATAATTTAAAATGTAAACCAAGAATGTTGACTGATCAATTCCTTCTTTTTCAGGTTTGTTGCATCGAATTTGGCGTGAAGAATCATAAGCATGGAACGTAGAGGAGTTAGTGATGTGCCTGACCCAGGACCTGGATTAAAATGCATATTATGTCAACATCCCTGTATAGCTGACGATAGTACGGACAAGACATCTGATACAAAGTGGGGAATCTAAGGAGCAAGTGTTTTCGGTGGAAGGAACTTGATAAATTTCAGCATGCCTATGCAGCAGTGGAGTGGGACAAGGGGCCTAAAGGCCTGTACATGCATAGTAAATGTTACACCCAGATCAGTAGTAATCGCTATATTCAGCAAGCACAGAATCGTAAACGGAAATCTGAACAGGAAGAAGTTCAAGCATCAACTTCAAGTCAACAACTCCCAGGAAATGTGCCTAAAAAGCTTCATTCTAGTACTGGAGTGGTTCATGATAAGAATCTCTGTGTGTGGTGTATGAAAGGACCACAAAAAACCAGTAATCCTGGCAAGTCCAAACTTTTGCTGCTGTCAACAGTAGACGCATGGAACCGGTCCAAGTTGCATACAGTTTGTCTGTCAGATGAGCCTATAAGAGAAAGATTGAATACCCTACTTGCATCTATCTCAGACAGTCGAACGGCGTTTGGATTGGAAATTCGTTATCATCGTGAATGTTGGCGCAATTATGTCAGCAACCCTCTGAAGGAGTCTTTTCCTGATGAAAATACAGAGCATCTGCAACATGTTAATCTTCGAGATGCCCAAAATATCTTCTTTCATCATGTCCGTCAAGTTATCTTTGAAGATCATGAAATCCGTACACTGCAAGGTCTTGTAAAGGATTACAAAGGCATTACTTCAAATTATGGTTACTATTCCACAGCAAAGTCCAGTTTCGTGAAGGAAATTCTGATCAAGGAATTTGGAGATGACATAGCATTTCATGAACGAGGTCAGAAGAATGTGAGTGAACTGGTATATGATGCAAGAGCTGCAGGTTCATATCTTGAGGCTGCAATATCCTCTCTAGGTGTAAGTGACGATCAGCTGGTGAAGAATGTAGCTGGGCGACTCAGAGATCAGATCATCAAAACAAAAACTGTTCCTTGGCCTCCATACATACATGAGCTAGAAGAATATGAAGACCTGAATGATCTCCTATTGAAGCTCATCACTTGGTTAAAGCACCCCACAAAGTCTGAAGTCGATGACAAGCCCCAAGTCAGATCAATTGCATCTATTTTGACCAGCTACATCACTGGAAGACGTACTGCATTTGAGACAAACCTCGGTGTACTGCTACATGGTATGACAAAGAGCAGAGAAATGGTAGACATAGTACATAAGGATGGCCTGGGAATCAGTTACAGTACAATGATGTGCTTTTGCTTAGAGATTTCTGGGCAGTTACTGACCTGAAGCATTCAACTGAGTGTCCTTTTGAACTTTCTGAAGGAACACCGGCAATATGTATAGTCGACAACGATTACTTCAAAAGTGACACTTTGACTGGAAGTGGCCAATCACATCGTACAAATGTCATGTTTGTTCAGCCAGACCTACCTAAGCTAAATCTACCTACCCTAGATGATGATAGACCAGTTCCAAATAGCACCTTGCCTTCGTACCTCTCTGATAGCCTCAAAGAACTTGGGAGCCAGATGCAAAGAATTGAACCATACAAAACAGTCAAGCGTGGTGAACCACCCATCAGACCAAGGATAACGGATGAACAACATCTGGACACAGTTCCTCAAAGAATGAGAGGTGTCATCCATGCAATGGCCCGAGCTAAGGTAGACGGAACAAGACCAAAGCCAGAAGACCAGACTGTACCAGCCTTTTCTTTATGTTCTTTACCGGATGCGACCATAACTCCGGCTTTTATGGAATAGGCAAGAAAACTATTGTTGACCGTGTAGAAAAATCATCAAAAGCTCGCAACCTCCTTAAAAGTTGTGGCACAATCATCCCAGTCACACAGGAAATCATCAATGACTTACAGAAATTTGTTATCCGGTACATCTATTGTGACACCAAACACAAGACCCTAGCAGAGGTGAAAGCAGCAAAGTGGTCAGTACTCAAGAAAAAGAAGATCATCAGACTGGTACCTAATTCTGACAGTCTACGACCACACTTAGAGCGCACCAATTACCTCACATATCTGCAGAAGAATTTCCAGCTTCAGAATCATCCATCACCAATTGGCCATGGATGGCACCTTGTAAATGGCTTATGCCTCCCAGTACGCTATACCCAACCTGCACTTCCATCATTCCTGGATCTTCTAAAAACTCCAAGTCATCCACAAATGGAGAGCAGCGATGATGACAGCGGAAGTGATTCTGACAGTTGTGCATCATATTTGTCCTTCAGTGATAGTGCATCTTAATGCAGTAGGTCTCATGTTTTATTAATTTAGGATACCAAAGTTTCTCAGTGGATTTAACAACATCATATTTGTCTTAGATGTTGAGGTTAATGGGACTCTAAATCATGAATTATGCCATCCCATTGATTTTCTTAATTATTTTCTTATTTACTTAATTATTTGGTAATTATTTATTAATTATTTTTTAATTGTGCCATGCCATTGATCTTCTGACACCAAAATTAGTGGGAATAGACACCAAAATTGTAATTTTTGGCCATTCACTTCAAGAAATAGAACTTTATCAATTTTTTAAGATGACGGCGGCGGCCATTTTGAAAAACGTCTAAAATAACAACTTTCCCGTCATTTTGGTGAGGTGTATGGGGGCTTATTTTTTTTTGTATCAGTTGCCCTTGTTAAATTCACTGAGAAACTTTGGTATCCTAAACACGGTCACGGAAGCTCTGAAAATGACTCTACTATAAAGGTTTCTAAATACCCCTGATGGTAACATAGGCTTTAACCCTAGTCTAGCGGGCCCTCTGTGGCCGTTTTGGGCCTTTTCAGGCCATTCTGACTGCTATATCAACCATCAGTATGAAAGGAACTGTATTGTGCCGAAAACTAGGTGGAAATCGCTACACATTGACGTAACATACAGCTACGTAGCACTCGTGGAGCACTGACTGTGTTACCTCGAAGATGGAAGTTTAGCAGATTTTGCTACCTTGCTCACTTTTAGCGAACTATTGGTTACACTGTGATCCTCTCGCGCGGTGGGGGAACTGGAGTTAGTGTGGGCCGGGAGGCCACAGATATCGGACGTATGGATCATTACTATCCCACTCATTTTCACTCGATTTCCACCCTTTTTTCACCCGTTTTTTGCCTGTTTTTTCAACTCGACTTATGTGGTGAGCCGCTCTTTAAGGGTTAAAGTATCCCTAATAGGCTCAAAATCGCGTCACATGTCGGAGAGGGTAACTTGAAGTTTCTCGTAAAACCTCTGCTTACTTTTTGTCTGTATGTATTAAATGTTTATCATTTTCTATTGTTATTATTGATTTTTAATATTAATTGTTTGTGTTAAAAGAGGACTCTTTGTTTAAATCTGTTGTTGCTTCTTCATATTTGCAATTATTTTTCTTTATTATATTGTATCTATTCATATGCATCTAACTGTTCATAATGTCTTATGGTAGCTTTTTTATTGATTTTGAGTACTAACTGAAACACTGCGTGCAAATTAGCTAGTCAACCCTACCTATACCCTCTTACCTGGTACACTCCTTGCTGGGCTAGTGATATGAGAGGGAAGAAGTTCATAAGGTAGAACTCCCCCTCTGTGAGCGCTTCTTTTAGCCACCCCTGCTTGAAGAAACTCCACGATAATACACCAAGATCTCGGTCCACTTCTGGCTGAAATAATGATAACGTGAAAAATATATACTGTAAAATATCATTAAAAATATGTTTATTACAGTATTATATATTAATTTTATCTTTTTAAATTAGCTGAGTGTCATGCATGAACATTGTGGCCTATTCCAACACCTGACTTAACCCAGTAAGCGCGAGCTATGTGTAGTGAACACCACACTTCTGGGCGGCAATATTAGGCTCCATTCCTGCCTATAATCGTAAGTATACGATAAATATCGTTATTACTCATTCATATGCACCTATTTTACCTTTACTATGAAGATAGTAACCTGTAACAACAATGAAACAAGTGGGAATATAATTTTTCTGGTCAAAATTGCGAATAAACATAGAGCGGCCCATTCATGAAATGTGGAGCACAGTGAGGCAACCCCTCCTCTCGCGAACTCTGGAGCATGACTGAGAGTCCCACCCCACCGTCACCTCTGCCAACACACTCGCTAGGCACATAACCACACCCTGCAACCAGCTTGCTAATGTTAGCACAAAAATATACCAATGAATTTGGGAATAACAGGGAAAATAGGTGATAATTGAAAGGGGGGGGGGGGGAGAAAGGAGGGGATGTGTAGTGATATGAGGTATGGAGGAAAAAAAAAAATTGTATGTGCTACTGGGGCCTTTTAACCCTCCTGGCCTGGGCAGCATGTTAAAAGGACACCGCGGCAGATGGGCAGGAACCCGGGTGTCCTGTTAAATTCCGTAAGCTTGAAAGCCTATTCAGCTTGGTCTGAACGCCGTGCGTCCGAAAACAAGAAGGAGACGTCGGATCAATGTTATTGTTGTGACGTCAGACGAAATTAGTGTCTAAAAAGCTCCGATATTGTCAACATCGCGGAAAAATTTGTTCCACTGAAATCGTCATCACAACTGAACCAGTTGAGTTACAGAGCTCTACTTAATGCCAGTCTACAGATTGGAAACCACACTACGTTTAAGATGCGTGGGAAATTTCTAGCAGTTAAAATAACAAAGATACGGTAGCCTAGGCCTAGACGTTTTTTGGCCAGATCGCCCGGGTACCCCACACTGTCCTTAGGAGGGCTAGCCTGGGCCAGGAGGGTTAAAATGTTTTTTTAGGCCTTCCCTCTTAAGAGCTTTCTCGCCGTTGCCCATTAAAACCTCTTAAGAGTGTTCTCGCCGTTCCCGGGTTAACTGTACTGTACATTAACACCTTACGAGCGGCCTATGCGGTTTATTTATATGTACCGCCCAGCGGGGTGTTTTTAGCCAAAATAGGGCTGTTTACGTGATCATTTTCATGCCTAAATAAGACCCAGAACGTAAAACAAGTATCTATCCCTGAAAGGGCATAAACAGAGCTTTCGAATGACACCATAACGATCCTTTTATGATGGCTAGTTTTCTTGCAATAACCGTGCAACGCGAGTGCAAAAAGCATGTAATTAGGCACTTTCCCCATACAATTCCGTATATAGCGAGTGAGAGAGGGAGGGAGGAGGTGGGATTCGTGTCAGTAGGTTCGCCGCGGTGGTCTGGAGCAGTCATACGCTTGCTACTCTCCTGCCACCACTTGTCTCTCTCTCTCAGCAACATTACGTGCTGAAATTGCCACACGACCTATGTCGAGCGCCGCCACATAGTCTAGCTTTATTTAACTCGACTTATGTTGCTCGCCGACAGTTAAGGGTTAAAACTGCCTCATCACATTGTCTGATAACTTGGATGGTCAATTTCTAAGTTTCCTTTATGTCATGAAGCTATAACAAGAGTTAATAAAGTCCATGCTTATCACTCCTCCTAGATATTTAACCCTTGTCTAGCGGGGTGTTTTGGGCTATTTTGGGCATATTCAGGCCCTCCTGAATGATCAATCAAGTACAGTAGGGTCTCGTAAGATGCGAGATCTTAAGATGCGATTCGCATAAGATGCGATTCGCATAAGATGCGATTCGCATAAGATGCGAGGACCCCCAAATAATAAATAAATTATTTTAAGATGCGAGAATGACCATAATTTGCGAATCGGAGGCTCAAAGTGGGCTAAATCCGAGGAGAAACCTTAAGATGCGAAAAAAAATGTTTAAATGCGAGCCTTAGCCCTTCGACCCCGGGTGGTACACGTGTGTACCATTTTTTTTTGGCCCGAGGAACCCGGGTGGTACAACACTGTACCATTGCTTGCGTGTGTGCTTTCGAATGGCGCGCGTAAAAATTTCGCTCCGTGGTCACCAGGCGTCGCTAGGCGACGCCACCAGACAGCATGTACGCCACCAAAACAGTCTCTACCCTGCCGCCAACATGGATACTAGCCCAAAAAGTTATTCCCTTGTGTCCGATTCTACGCTCCCTTCGACGCCTGCCCATGTTCGTCGCGCCCTAACGCAAAGGCACGTACAAGATGCGTTGACTCCCGGAGGTATTGAGATAGCTTTGAGGAGTTATGAACGTGGTGAAGGCAAAAATAGTGTTGATGAGTTGGGTAGTGATAGCTCCGAGTCTTATCAGTCTCACTATAGTGAAGATTTTGACGATCTAGACGAAATCCATGAAAGATACGCGTTTTTTAGTGGATTTGACCATGACGATGAAAGTGATGATAGTGAGGCTGAGCGGGAGGCTGAGGTTGACCCGCCATTGTCTTCCTTATCTACCCACGCCACCCAAGTTGCCCCAGGCTCCCGCCATTCTTCCCCACCACCACCAGCACTCCCTAGGGTTGAGGACCCCCCACTTTCGGCCTATTTACCCACTATTTCCCCCGAGAGGAGACATACTACTAGAGAAAAGGGAAAAGGGATGAAATATGTTAAAAAGGGAGCTACAAGTAGGCGCTCTTTGGTCGAGGCTCCCGCGGCTTCCACCCCTGCCGCTCCCAGCCATACGCCCCCGCAAGTTTCCCCAGGGTCCACCCCACCTCTCCAGCCTACAACAGAGGTTCCTGATGATGTGTTCGACCTCGCATCCCTAGCTGCACCTACAGACACTGAACCAGTGCTGTCTATGACTCGTCGTAGGCCAAGGAGCCCCGAACCTCTGCATGAAGATGACAGAGCCTTACCTGCCACTCCTTCCCCACCTCGCCGACCTACACGCCGCCCACGCCGCCCACGCATCATTCGTTCCCCGCGAGATTATGAGGGGGGCTCTGAAGATGAAGGGCACCTCACAGATGACTCTGGCCATGATTACCTGGGTCCACCGTCAGGGCAAGATGACGGCTCTGACGACAACGACGATGACGACGACTTTATGGACATCGACGACCCTCAACCCAGACGCTTTGCCCAGGGCCGTCGTGCTCCTGGCCGCCCTGGCCGCCGGGCTGGCCGCCGGGCTGGGCCTGGGCGCCGTCGCGCTCCTGGCCGCCCTAGGGTGCGCGCCGCCAAAGTTCGTGGGCGTGCTGCCCCCGCTCTAGCTCCACAGAGGGCAGTGGCACAACCTGGGCGCCCCGTTCAGGACCGCATGCAGTGTGCACAGTATCTAAATGTGCACAAGCTCGGTTACCTGCCTCTGGAACGAGATGGAGTCACCATTAGCAGAAGGCGGTGCCATGTCTGCTGGAACAGCCAGGTGAGGCCGAGGAAGCACAAAAAGACCACCATGCAGTGTGTGGAGTGCCAGGTGTCACTATGTACTATACCGTGCTTTGCTGAATACCACAGCAAGCAGGAGTACTAACTAATAATCATAGTGAAAGTACCAAAGACTGACAATATGTATGTATATAGGCAACAAGTGGAAATAAAACAATGTACAGGTGTATTGTGATAAAAAAGTCATGTATTATGAAAACATATATAAATAAGTGAAAAAAGACACAATAAATTGTATATAAAACGTTTACAAAGCATATAACTAAGTGAAAGTGACACATGACATAATATTAGATGGCCAAAGTATAATAAACACCTGTGATAACGAATAATCAGTGCCTAATATAACAATAACCTACCTCAATTACTAATAAAATGTACCGTATCAAGTGAAAATGAGCATTATCAGTGAAAGTGACACTCTCTCAAGCATATTTACCAAAGTGAAAGTGACACACGAACTAATATTAGATGGCCAAAGTATAATAAACACCTGTGATAACGAATAATCAGTGCCTAATATAACAATAACCTACCTCAATTACTCATAAAAACTACGGTATCGAGTGAAAATGTGAAATATTAGTGAAAATGATAGCCTAATACACATATTTTATATAATTGGACTCCAAATAACTATAATAACATCACTATCAATACATAAAATCGCCTCCGGGAGGTAAAAAGTTTGGCGCGACGAGCCGCGGCCTGGGCCAAGGCGACGCATCCGAACGCGGGATGATTTTCACGCATAAAAATCACTCCACTTCCCGCGCTCACCATTATGCAATCACTTGGGCTAGAGACCTCTACTCAACGGCATTCTACACATGAAGGTTTGTGCTACATTTTTCTGTTTTTTTTATAACTTTGTGTAATGTATTTCAGGAGTAACATGTGAATCAACAGGGACCAAAATTCCTGAAAACCCCCGGACACAAAGTACAGTCACGATATTCCCTAGCCGGGGTTGGAGGGTTAGGCGGGACGTTTTTCCGTATTTTTACGTGATCGTAAGATGCGAAATCGTAAGATACGGACGCATCCATCAACCATAAACTCGCATCTTACGAGACCCTACTGTATCTGCATGAAAAAAAATGTATTTAGCAAAAAACTAGGCGCTAAAAGCTTCAAAATGAGACCAGAACGAGCTACGTAGCACTCGTGGTTCTCATACAGTGATACCAGTAACATGGGAGTTTAGCGTATTTCGGCATATTTTTCCCAGCTATGCTCACTACTGGCTACACTGCCGGCCTAACACAGGGAACATGAGTTAATGGGCGGCGGTAAGCCCTGGGAGTCGGCTGTCTGGCCCGCTGCGCTCCCGGCCATTTGCACTCGATTTTAACCCTTTAAAAGCCTTAATAATGCTCCTAACTTGCTGCAAATTGGTGCACGACTTAAGTCGAGCGCCGCTCTTTAAGGGTTAAAACACTCCACTTGTTCCAGCTTTTCCCCATCCGTCATACATTTCGATTTACTCTACGAGCATCTCTATTACACACCATTACATTACAGCACTTTCATTGACATTCACCCTAAGCTTCCTCCTCCGACATACCACACCATGCCCGTAGCCTAGTAGGTAGAGCTCTCGTCTCACACACGAGGGGTCGGGGGTTCAATCCCCGGCCGGGCGGAGACAAATTGGGCTTGTCTCCTTTCATGTGTTAGCCTCAGTTCACCTAGCTGTAAATAGGTACCTGGAATAAGTGGACGACGTTGTGACGTCCCATCTGGGGTTGGCAAAAATGGTACAAGGCGAGATGGGTATCATATGGTTCACCTAAGCTGATGGCTACCTAAGCCTTCGGGCGAGACGGTAACGTCTATAGTGAGAATGGTACCATACAGATCCACCCTAAGCCTTCGTTTCCGATGTCGCCAATTGGCTAAATACAGACTGCACACACATCCACAGCCATTCCAACACTACATAAAATACTTAACATGCATTTCACGCAATACATTTCCAGTTAAGGAGGCGCGATAATAATGAGCTTAGCTCGCATTGCGTGGATTCCCCTTGACGAACAAGTAACTGAGTAACCACACTCGCTGCAGCTTCTCCTTAGAATCCGCCACCAGTGCTGTGTCATAAATACAGTACACACTGTCATAGGACCGTGACTGAGATTAATTACTTATACATAGATAGGTAGAATTATCCAGAGCGGGGAAAATCGGGGACGAGGGAACAGTTAAAAAGAGAGAGAGAGAGGTGCGCGGGCGTAGGCCTGACTGTCACGGCGTACATGTGTGCGTGTGTGCGCTCTTGCTTGTAGGCCTGTGTACTGCTAGGAGCTACGCGTACATGTGTGTGTGTGTGTGCGTTCATGCTTTTAGGGGTGGTCAAGGGAGTGTCCACCACCCCTATTGGCACCCTTTTCAAAATGTGTTTGGGGGAGGGGAACCGAGGGTATAAAAGGGGGCAGAGGAGCCCAGGACATACTTCTTCTCTCCTGCCCGACCCCAACGAGACAGTCCATTTTTGTTGTGCACGCGATGAATGGATCGGCAAGGCCGCGAGGGTACCTCGTGCCCTAATTCTACCATAATCAGGTGAGTCCAATTCAGTTAGACAAGTGTCAACATTGATTGAGATATCCAGCGTGATGTGTGGTGGTGTGCTTGTGTGCGTCGGCCAGTCACCAAGACTGAGTCAGTCCGCACACATGGCCAAGGCTAACGCTAGGAGATGTTTGCATAGGCCTAGGCCAAGGGTTGACAGAATTCCCCTGATGCAACATTCGACCAAATTAGCAATGCTATGTTCGGGAATGGCAGGTGTAAGCATGACCCCACAGAGGGCATGCTAAAGGCTAGGAATGCCCAGGGCCGACATAGTTCCCCTGCGGTGATATCCCACTGATTAGCTATGCATGTGACCAGGGGTGAGTGTGGGGTGTGTGTGGTGTGTGTCGGTCAGTGACGCCGTAACATTTAGACCCCACAGAGGACAATGCTACCGCTACGAGATAGCTGTGACTCCATAAAGGGGCTATCACACGGGCAACTTTCGCTGAGCAAAGCAACTTTTCGCCAAGCATGCTGCTTGGCGAAAACTCCAAACTAGGGCGTTTCGTTGAGCAAAGCCAGAACTCTTTTCACTAATCATTGCTCGGCGAAATTATGCTCACCAAAAGGATTTGTATAAAACCTATACTTCCTGCTAAATAGAGCTTCAATTTAAATATAAAAATTGGAAATGTGTGTCTAAATTATGCCTACTACTTATAAAGTTTACAAATTATTATATTAAGACCAAAACAATAATAGTATGTGTACAGATAGCTGTAAAACCAGAGCTCATTTGACTACGTTCTTTTGTCCAAATTTCACACTGATATACCGTCTCTTTCCAATGGTCTATTTACAAACTATTATGGCTCGTCCCTGATGTATGGGCGAGGAAGACTAAAACAATATACAGTAAACTTCCGTTAATCCGAAGGGCAGCGGACCGGCCCTCGTTCGGATTAGTGGATTTTTCGGATTATCGGACTTTACCCCTATGAACCTGTGTATGACGAAAACATCGAGACATTAGGCCACCCAAATGACACAATGGTGCACACACACATATCATATGTTCATGAAATCACTTCAAAAGTTTACCATTGTCATTGTAGCCTATTACCTACCTTCAAAACATTCAGATTAATGGTCAAAGGAATCTGCTGATATAAAAGTCTTCTTCTTCTTCCGTCTACTAGCGAGTTTGTCTTGCTCTTTAAGATCAGATGTGGTTCGGGAAGTAATGCCTTAACAACGGCACTTCCCTGAGAAGTTCTTGTAATTTTCCTTTTGTGATTTTCCTTTTGTGATGTGCTCTGTTATATTATATTGTATTGAAAGCACCCTTGTCTTGTTGTCTTGAAAGCACCCTTGGGACGCTCCGATCACTGAACTATAAATAGTAGCGTATCGGAACGTCCAAAGGTGCGTTTTCAAGCTCAAGGCTAATACATCCAAAGGTGCGTTTTCAAGCTCAAGACTGAATGCGCTTGCAGAAAATGCGGTGCAAGCCAGTAGCGCATCGGAGCGTCCCAAGGATGCGTTCAAGAGCAAAACAAACTCTCTAGCAGACGATGTGGAAGAAGAAGAAGAAGGTGTTTACGTTTATATCAGTAGCTTCCTTTGACCATTAATCTGAATGTTTTGAAGTAGGTAATAGGCTACAATGACAATGGTAAACTTTTAAAGTGAATTCATGAACATATGATATGTGTGTGCTCCATTATGTGTCATTTGAGTGGCCTAATGCCTCAAAAAGGGGACTTTGGGACTTCTTGAAATTCGGACCAACTTCTTGAAATTCGGACCATCGGGTGAATTCGGATTTGGCCTCAAATTGAAAAATTCGGACTATTGGGAGATTCGAATCATCGGTCGTCGGATTAACGGACTTTTACTGTACTGTAATGCTAAACTAATGTGTAAGCTGCATTACATATTTAACGGTAAATTACGTAAAATACAGCAAGAAATGGAGCGAAGTAGAGTTGCATAACTCTCCCAGAACTTCCACTGCTGTCTCCTCGGCATTATTTAACACTAATCCGACCTAAATGTACTCCTTGCATGGTTTTACAGCTTTGTAATAGGCTATATAATTTTGAGTGGTATATACATGATATAGATATATTAATCTCGAAATACTTTGCAATAAAGCGATAAATACAAGCTGAAGTACAATAGCAAGAGCCATAATTTGCTCAAATAACTGTCCCAGTCCCACCACTCACTGTCCAGTGTCGCGCTAGACTAGCAACAACGGTTACCGTTTTGAATCTGATGTTTCAGGTTCGAGGCCCGGCTCGGACGATGTTTTTTTTATTACAGTACAGTAGGGTCTCGTAAGATGCGAGTTTATGGTCGATGGATGCGTCCGCATCTTACGATTTCGCATCTTACGATCACGTAAAAATACGGAAAAACGTCCCGCCTAAGGCTCGCATTTAAATTTTTTTTTTCGCATCTTAAGGTTTCTCCTCGGATTTAGCCCACTTTGAGCCTCCGATTCGCAAATTATGGTCATTCTCGCATCTTAAAATAATTTATTTATTATTTGGGGGTCCTCGCATCTTATGCGAATCGCATCTTAAGATCTCGCATCTTACGAGACCCTACTGTATATATATTTCATTTTGTTCTTAGTATATTTTTACTTGTAGGCTATATAGAGGGTTAATAGAAGCAGAGTTGATAATAGGTTGGTTAATATTTTATAATTTATTTTCTATTTATGATTATTTAATTGGTTAATAAAGTTAGCATTAGTTAGAATATGATATAACATTACAGCTAATTTAATTAATGCTATCATTCATAGGCTATGTTTGCTTTATTCTATATTATTAAAATGTGCCTAGGCATACTTTGTTATTTTTGTTTATATGGTAGATAGATAAGATTAACACATAGGCTACTAGCAGTTAGGCTACAGGTTGTTCACGCTTGGATAGGAGTACATCTTAATAGTTTAATAGAAAAATATACTGCAGTATGCAATGAAACATTAGCTCTGTTGCTTACAATCACATGGTGTTCACAGTGGTGTACTGTACAGTATAATGTCAGCATTGATTAATATTACGATAAAACCCATAATGTATGAAGCATATCAATATCATGTTGGCATTTTTTCGTAAGGTGGGTAGTAGATTTTGTTCTAAATATTGATAAAGGTTCTCTAAAAACAACTAATTAGGCCTACTTTAAAGTGTATAACTTCTGAGCAAGCAGTGTCATTCAGTGCGGCTAGGCTATAGCCTAGTTTTCCCAACAATGATTCGTCGGAATGATAAATTTTGACATCTATTGCCTGACGCCGTGATCCCCGAAGGGGTGGCCACGAACGAACCGCCCCCATGCACCTCTGTCCCCAGTCAGTCGACGCCCCTCCCCCAACCAGCACCGCCTTCATTCATGTAGTTCCTCACTCCATCCTTCCACCTCATATTCGGTCTACCTCTCCCCCTCTGTCCCTCCACCTCGCTCTCGTACACCCTCTTAGTCATTCTCTCGCTTTCCATACGTTCCATATGGCCGAACCATCTCAAGTTGTTCCTTTTCACACTTTCCAGCACATCTACCTCCACACCACACCTCCTTCTTACTTCCTCATTAGTCTGTCTATCCCTCCATGTAATTCCGCACGCACTCCTTAAGTAATTCATTTCCACTGCTCTCACTCTTGGTCTGAGTCTCTCAACCAACGTCCATGCTTCGCTTCCGTAAGTCAGTGTCGGGATTACCACACTGTCATGCAAGGACTTCTTCACTTCCATACTGACCACCCTATTTCTTGTTACTGCTTTTAGCGTTCCTACAACCCTCTTCCCCTGTTGTACCCTCTCCCGCACCTCTTCATCCATAGTCCCATCTTTACTCAACACACTGCCCAGATACTTAAAAGAGTTGACGATCTCCATAGCCTGACCGTTCAGCTTCATCTCACACTCTGTGACTTCACCCCTTTCGAAGACCATAACCTTGCTCTTCCCCGTATTTACCTTCAAATTCCGTTTTTCGCACACTGTTCCAAACTCATTTACCAGACCCTGCAACTCCCATTCATTATCACTCATCAGAACTGTATCATCCGCAAACAGCAGTATAGGTAGCTTCCACTCAATTCCCTCCCTTTTCAGCGATACACCAACATCCACTGCTCTTGATAGTATTTCTTTCATAACTCCATCCATATATACAGTAAACAACCACGGGGACATCACACACCCCTGTTTCAAACCAACATTCAGGTCAAAGAACTCGCTCTGCTCACTCTCCACACGTACTGCCGCCTTTGCACCCTCATACATGCTCTTCACTGCTTTCAGCAACTTGCCCTCTACTCCGTATATTCTAAGTACTTTCCACAAACCTTCTCTATCCACTCTGTCATAGGCCTTCTCCAAGTCCATAAAGGCAACATACACCTTTTGTTTCTTCTCCAGATACTTCTCCACAACACAATTCAGGGTAAAAATCTGATCTACACATCCTCTTCCCTTCCTAAAGCCTCCCTGCTCGTCGCCTATCCATTTCTCCGTTCTCACTCTCACTCTCTCAATCACTACCCTACTGTATACCTTCCCTACTACGCTTAGAAGACATATTCCTCGGTGGTTACCACACACTCCTCTTTCCCCTTTGCCCTTATATAGGGGGACTATTATGCCAGTCTTCCAGTCATCGGGTGCACTCCCCTTCTCCCATGCTAGTTTGCACATTTTCCATACCCATTCTATCACTATCTCACCACCATACCTCAACATTTCCCCACACACTCCATCTGTTCCTGGTGCTTTCCCCAACTTCACTCTTTTCATGGCTTCCCACACTTCTGACCTCCTGATCCCCACCTCCTCCTCCACTACTTCTCTTCTTCTCCCTCCCATACCATATCCAGCTATGTTTGCTGGCTCTTCATTCCTTTCATTTAGCAACTCACTGAAGTACTCCCTCCATCTTTCGACTCTCTCTTGCTTCTCGGCTAGCATTCTCCCATTCTTATCTTTCACACCCTTACTGTTTCCCTTGCTACCTTCCCTAACTTTCTTGACTTCTTTCCAGAACAGTTTCTTACTCTCCCTCCATTTTACACTCAGATTCCTTCCAAATTCCTCATCTACTCTTCTCTTACTTTCCTTCACTACTCTCTTCACCACCCTCTTACTCTCCACGTACCTCGCTCGTTTCTGTCTCTCGGAATCTTCATTCCCTCTACTACCCAACCACTCTCTATATGCTTTCTTCTTTTCTTCCACAGCTATTCTTACCTCTTCTGTCCACCATGCTGTACCTTTCACTCCCCTCCCTCTTCTCCTCACTCCACACACCTCCTCACATGCTGCACAGATCTCATCCTTAAACACCTTGCTCATCTCCTCCACTTCCTCCATAACTTCCAGGTCGAACCCACCTAGTCGTCTTTCCACTGCTCTCCTGTACTCCTCCCTGACTTCCTCCTCCTGCAACCTCTCCACCCTCCTCACCATTCCACCCTCCTCTCGCCTCCCTCCCGCTCTCCTCACCCACTTCTTTTGTATCCTAACCTTAGCTACCACTACATAATGATCAGACAGACCCCCTCCAATACCCCTATACACCCTAGCATCCATCACAGATTTCTTCATTCGTTCATCCACACATACATAATCAATCAATGACTTTCGTTCCACCACTGTCTTATCCTTCATCGTCAACATCCGTTTCCACGTGTACCTGTGGATCATTCTGTGTCGGAAGAAGGTGTTGGCTATCCACAGCCTCCTCCCCA
This sequence comes from Lithodes maja, assembly GCA_037953745.1. Taxonomy (NCBI): domain Eukaryota; kingdom Metazoa; phylum Arthropoda; class Malacostraca; order Decapoda; family Lithodidae; genus Lithodes; species Lithodes maja. Next base: position 69,171 of record JBAKBP010005525.1, read on the forward strand.
CACATACGTCCACAAGTGCACTACCATTCCCATTCACCTCTGATGGTACCCCCCACCCTCCCACCACTCCCTCAACTTTCCTATCACCCACCTTACCATTCATATCTCCAATCAGAAATATTCTTTCGTTCTTGTCAAACTTCTCCAGGCACGCCTCCACATTCATCCAGAACTCCTCTTTCTTTCTTTCAAGCAAATTTTGACATGCGCCACATAATTTTATTAATTAAGCGTAATAATCATACTAATTTAAAGATATTGAACACAATTTGAAGACAGGACACTTTAAAAAAGCATATGTTTTTGTCAGTAGCTCATGATAGGTCTTTGTGTGTTTCACTTTGCTTGGCAAAGCTGCTTGGTACCGTGTGATAATTACGCCAAGCTGCTAGGCCAAATTTGCTCAGTGAAACGCTGTTATGCTTGGCGAAAGTTGTCCGTGTGATAGCGGCTTAAGGCTTGACATACTGCCTTTCTGCGACTCTAGATGCGATTCTCATAGAATAGCGAGTCACGTGACTGAGGATAGAGGGTGTGTGGTCAGTGACGCTGTAGCCATTGTTGATTCCGAAGCGATCAACGCTACTGTTAGGAGATGTTGCACTCTCATAAGGCTTGACATACTTGTTTTATGACTCTTTAATTATGCAACTCTCATAGTCTGGCGAGTCACATGACTGAGGTGAGGAGGTGAGAGTGGAGAGAGAGAGAGAAGACTAGTGTGATTGACGGGTGTGAGTGTGATAAAATCTTGTACCTTAATCGATCATGCGGTCACTTACTGGGCTAGACGTTATCAGTATCACAGTAGACTAAAGGGTTGGTTGATGTGAGATTTTGTATGACTAGCAGTAATCAGTGTAGTGATTTGGGGTAATCCTAAGGGTAGTTATAATACTGGGTAATTATATTTAGGTAAGTGAGTTAGATTGAGTGGCTGAGTGTGTGAATGAAATTGTTTCTTTTTTAATGCAATTTCAGTGTCGCTATTCAATAAAATCATTTTTAGTAGGAATGTTTGTTTCTTTAATATGCTTTCATTAGTTTATTCAAGTACATTGGGGTTTGTATTTGAAATTAATGTTAAAGAACGGGGTGTTACTTATTCTTGCTAACTTTAAGAATACAATTATTACAATACATATACAGTATATACAAAATAATCCGAGTACTCTAATATCCCGTTAAACTGGGAACTGCAATTTTCTTTTCAATAAACAATACTGCATAGAGTCAGTATATATATAAATGTATAGCAAGTTCTGGGACTTTAGTTTGCCGTAATTTCACAAGGAATGTTTTTCTATTTCTATGATCTTTTAACGACTTAGTCCACACTATCAACATATAGGTTTATTTCCTTTACAACTGGCAAGTGTTACAGAACACCTATTAGTGGTGCTTTGGTTTCCTGGGCGTTTCCGCACACTCCTCAGCCCCCCGCCATGGAGTGGCTTCGGTCACCCAGGCTTTATTGTGGTCGGCGGGGAGGGTTCTGTGGGGGCACTCGGTTATGGCCTTGGAATTGCTCGGGGCCTTGGGGCTGTTCGGCCAGGCAGCTTGGGGAACAACAACAACAACAACAACCTATTAGTCACCCAGATCTTGTTTATTACACACACTAACCAGCATTTTTCCCTGCTCGCGTTGTGGAAAGAGCTGCCTGAACCCTTGGAGCGGCACTTTCTTGGCTTCCTCTTTACTCCGCAGGACCCATATAAAAAGGCCGTAGTATGAGGCGCAGTAAACCAGGGAGCCCAACACCTGACTCACGCTGTACATCAGGACCGCCTCGCCCGGCCACAGGTACACAAACACGCCCAGCAGGACGGATCGTAACAACTGCATCAGGCCTTCTATCACAACCTGCAAGGAGTAAATTATTACGTAAACTTGCAAAAATAAACTTGAAAATAAAAAAAATATAAAAGTAAAATTTCAGGTACCGGTTGGCAAACTTCTCACTTTCAATAGTCATAATATCCATTCAATATATGCAACCGGAATACGACTGAAGCAAAGATCCAAATTGTTCCTAATCCTAGTCACTACTGTATATTATAAGTAAATAATCATATCTCATAAAGAAAATCATAACAACAACCCACCCAGAAATAGCTGAAGTTCTAACGTTCTTCAGCAGTAGGCTACACTTTGTTTTTAATCTTAAATCCTTTTTAAATTCCCCCCTCAAAATTATCCCCCTTGTAACTATAATTCTGTAATCCCTTGTATGTTTTGCTTTCCCTATTTTTTTTAACTTGTTATTTCTACTTTAACCGTTTTATAAATATTTTTGCTGTTGTCAGTATCAGTATTTTTCTACATTTTTTAGTTGGTCTTTTTAGCTAACTTTTTGACAATCCGGCGCCATGTTCAGAGGCATTATGTCCAGGCCCCAAGTCCTCCTGGGAAACAACTGTGCTCGGTATGCTGCCGGCCAGGACCCACGCGGAGGTGGAGGAGCAAAGCAGAAAAGTGGCGGAAACATCGTTCGGGTGAAAGAAACCGTGCTCCGGGTCTGTGCCTTCAATGCCAATGGCATAAATGATTTTGGTAAGAGAGAGTGTTTGATGCAAGAGCTTAAGGATGGATGTGTGGATGTGTGTGGGGTGGGTGAGACGCACCTGTTGAGTTCTGGAGTGTGGGATGGTGAGAGTGAGCATGATTTGTGGGGTGGGGAACGATGGGTTGTCTGGTCTGGCATGGATGCAGGATATAAACGTAAGAAAAAGGAAGGGGTAGCTGTGATCTTGTCAGATAGGTTGAAGAAGTGTGTGAAAAACTATGGATGCATGGACTCAAGAATTGTTTGGTGTTAGTGCAAGATTGGAATAGATAGGTATACTGTACTGTACTTTTATGTGTGTGTATGCACCGGTCAACCAAGAAACTGGGAAAAGTGTGGAAGAAAATAGAAAGTTTTGGATTAAAGTCAATAAATGTATAAGATGTTGTTGATGATGCTTTTATTTTATACTAGCCCACTGGGCCTAGGCCCTCTCAAGGCTAGTGGTGGAGGAGGTGGTACAGAGTTTAAAGTCACATATATGTCAGCAGTTATATGTCATTGTATAAATTTATCGCTCTCAGGAAGTGACGAATAGGGGTGAAATTGAAAGAGTCTGAGTCAGAGAGGATGCCATGTAATGAGGTGTTCAGCAAGAATCTCCGTCTTTCAGATGCATAGACGGGACAAATACAAAGAAAGTGAAAAACAGTCAATGATGTATGGCAATGTTGGCATTCAGGTGGTGGACCACGAGGGGTGGACATCAGGTAACCATGTGTGAGGCGCGTGTGGCCTAAACGTAATCTAGTTAATAAGGTTTGGTCTGCACGTGAACCATTAATTGAAGAGGGCCACAAGTGTATGTCATCCTTAATGGAGCGAAGGTGGCCAGTTAATGGTTGCGCTCCCCACTCAACTCGCCAAGCATCATAAACATGGCGACGGAGGACAGGGAGCATATCCTCCGAACGCAGCAAAGTAGTAGAGGGTGTACCATGACACGCTTGCTTAGCGAGGAAGTCTGCACGCTCATTCCCGGGAATTCCTACATGCGCGGGGATCCAGCACAGTGTGATGAAACGATTAGCGCACTGTAATTTGTGTATTGTGTGGATGATAGTCTGGACCAATGGGTCCTTGGGGGCAAATACACATAAGGCTTGCAGTGCACTCTTTGAGTCACTACAGATAACGACCCGTGGAGAGTTCCTCGACAATGAAGAGATGGTGCTTAAAGCACCTTGAATAGCCCATAATTCAGCAGTGAAAACCGTGGAGTGATGGTGTAAGGTACTTTGAGACAAGCCATGGTCTGAGACTGCAGCGCAACCCACGGCATCCGCAGTTTTCGAGCCATCGGTGTAAATGAAAACAGCCGGGATGTGATCATCAAGATGTTGTAAAGCGAGATGTCGACGTTGAGATGGGGCTTGGGCATCAAGTTGATCTGCTAAGTGAAAGCAAACTGTAGGGTGTTTTAGGGTCCACGGAGTGATGTGACTAGGAGGGGGAGTTATGGGAGGAACGGTGATACTGTAAGTGGAGAGCAATTGGCGAGACAATAGTGGGAATGGCACTGGAATGGTTGAACGATAGTTATCTGTGGAATGAAATAGTTCTAGTAGAGTTGGGTCATGACGGAGGCGAACAGCCGTACGCATGAGGACTAATCGACGGTGGTAGGCTAGAGGTAAGGTCCCAGCCTCACAGAGGATATTGGAGACACGAGAGGAACGGAATGCCCCCGAGCTAATGCGGATGCCCAAATGGTGTACGCTGTCGAGGGTTCCTAATGTGGAAGCAGAGGCCGTGCCATAGACAGGGCTACCATAATCTAGGGCTGAGAGGATGGTAGCTCTGTAGAACAGTAAAAGCGTAGCGCGATCTGCGCCCCGGACTCGTGCGACTGTTTTCAGAACATTCATTCTCTGGAGGCAACGTGCCTTTAAGCAGGCAATGTGACTCTTCCAATTGAGGTGAGTATCAAAGATTAAACCAAGGAACCTGGTATGCGGAAGGATCTGAATATTAGAATGTCCCATGGTGAGAGCAATGGACTGGTTACGTAAATGTCGAACATTTCTATAGAATACAACGGCGTTAGTCTTTTCAGCAGAAAATTGAAAACCAGCAGTGGATGCCCAAGAGTGGATGGATTTTAGAGCAATGTTGAGACGCCGTTGTATGTGAGTCAGACTGGGAGAAGTATAATATATTGCGAAGTCGTCCACATACAAGCTATACGATATTTCAGGTGGGAGGCTGCGTATGACACTATTGATCGCCATAATAAAGAGTAAGCTGCTAAGGGCACATCCTTGTGGTATTCCATTAATTTGTGACATAATGTCCGATAGGAGACCATTATTTTTGACCTGGAATGTACGGTTAGAGAGAAAATTTTGTAAAAAGCAGGGAAGAGGACCCCGCATGCCAGAATCGTGTAAAATTTTTAAAATCCTGTGTCTCCATGTTGTGTCATAAGCCTTAGCAATGTCAAAAAATATTGCCACTGTGGGTTGGTTCTTGGAGAACCCATCACGTATTTGGTGTTCAAGGCGAATAAGTGAGTGCAGTGTAGAACGGCCAGGGAGGGAACCATTCTGATATGGGGATAGGAGGGCATGTGACTCAGCGTAATGTAAAAGTCGAGGATTGATCATTTTTTCCATTAATTTGCAGAGGCATGAGGTAAGCACAATCGGTCTGTAATTTGTGGGAAGACTATGATCTTTTCCAGGCTTCGGTACGGGTATAGTGTAAGCATGCCGCCAAGACGGTGGGAAGTAGTTACTTATCCAAAACTGATTGTACAGTTGTAAAAGATGTTGTAGCGCACATGGATGAAGGTGACGGATGAGAGCGCACGAGAATCCATCCGGGCCAGGAGTAGTGTCTGTACACAGGTCGAGCGCGTGTCGCAATTCCGGAATTGAAAAAGGGGTGTTATATTCATGTGTTTTCCCGCTATGAAAAGAGAGCGGGCGAGATTCCTCCATACATTTATAACGAAGAAATTGACGAGGCAATGACTGGTCTGAGCTGACGTGACAGAAATGTTTGGCATGTATGGCAGCGATGTCAAGGGGGTCATGTGTAAGCGAGTCCGAGGCAGGGTCTTTGAGTGGAGAGAGTGGAGGCCGTACAGTGCGTCCGTTGATACTGCGAAACTTTTTCCATAAAGTAGAGAGAGGGGTGCGGGAATTGAAGGACGAGATATATGATCGCCATGAAAGTATCTTGTTGTCAAGGATACTGCGTTTGACAACTGCACAGATCTTGTTATAGAACGTTTTAAGGGCAATTTTTTCAATAGTGATGGTTATAAGGTCAAAGTAACGATTAGTGGAAAAAAGCCGGGGGGAAACAGTCTTTAAACGCCGCTGCCTAACACTCAGACGCTGAAGAAGGCGTTCCACACGATGCTTGAATTTTATCATTTGGGCTAGAGTGGGCGTCCACCAAGGGACCTGGCGAGGGTGCGTCAGCGAGGAGGTAAGCGGGATATGAGTGCGTGCAATGGAGTTCAGGAAGGACGAAAAATAATCAAAATTGTGGGCAGGGGAAGAGGTAGGGGAGAAGTCCGAAACGTCTGCAGAGGAGTGCGTATAAGACGTCCAATCGGCTTTAGAGAGATTATAACTCGATATTTGAGGGGAGGATGCAGGGCACAAATACTTAAGGAGTATAGGGTAGTGGTCGCTGGAGAAGCGATCCTGTAAAACTGACCAGTCAAATAGGGGAGCTGCGTCATCCGAGGCAAAGGAAAGATCAACAGCGGAAAATGTACAGTGGGTAGCAGATCTGTAGGTGGGGGTGTCAAAGTTGAGACAACAAAGAGTAGAATGAAGGAGATATGTTTCAATTTTATCGCCTGGGATGTCTGTGTTTGGGTTGCCCCAAAGGGGAGAGTGTGCGTTAAAGTCGCCCAGAATAAGGTACGGTGGGGTCAGTTGTTGTACTAGTTGATGAAGGTCTGAAGTATTGTAATGACAGGAGGGTTGATTGTAGGAGGAGCAAACAGTCAAAGAAGGAAGGTTTGGTAATGAAATGGAGACGGCAGTTGTTTGAAAAGGGTTGGGGTCAAGGGTGACAGGAACAAATACGCACTTATAGTGCACAAGGATGGCCGTTCGGAGATGTGAAGGGGTTATAGGGGAGCTAGCAGCAACAGTATAATGCCTGGGGGGGACAACAAAATTGCCTACATGTTGGAGGCAAATGCATAATGGTGAATATAATTTAAGTAATCGTTGTAATTCTCCCATACGGAGGCGAGTTTGGTATCCGTTTATATTCCATTGCAAAATGTTATATGCCATCAAGAATAGGATTGTCAGAGTCATCGACAATAGAGGTCTCTTGAAGAGAGTCCGGTAAAGGTTGTGAGTGTGGAGAGGGTTGTGTGGATGAAGGTGAAGGGGTAGATGTAAGGTCGGTAAATTTTTCAGAAATAGCTGTGAATTGTGTGACTAGTTTAGGAACAAGGGTGGGGCAGTGGAGGAGTTTTTGGCGCAGAGTGTCCATAAATAGATAAGCGGAGGTAACATCTTCATCAGGGTTAGGGGGAAGTGTACGTGTGGTGACAAATTCCTGCGTCCGAGCAAGGAGGCAGGGATCCGTGGCACAGATATGGGGTGTGATGTAATTACGGAAACAAATTGGACATCCACATTTGTCAGGTGGGATATTGGTGTGACATATCAATACAGGAGATTGTGAGGGGCTCGGGGTATGATGAGTCTTTATCGAAGGTTTGTCAGATGATGGTGTCGTAGGGTTAGCAGGAGTTTGTGGGGGAATGTCTCTAGGTTTGGGAGCATCGGGATCTGGGCAGTGGGGAGCGGCTAACGAAACATGTCGCTCAAGGTTACAGGGAGAATCAGGCGTGGTGAGGGTGGTACGCACATTGACAGGAGGTTGGTGAACATCAAATCGGGATTGTGATAGCTCTATATTAGTCAAGTCAGAATCCAACAGGTTATTGTCCTTCAGGAATCTCTGCATCAAGTCCTTGGGCGTAGGATCAGATTCACAAATATGGGTGACACAATAACAAGGAGTCGGGTGAATTTGAGCATCTTCCGCTGGAGCTCGCTTGGAAAGAAATTTGTGAAGATGTTCGGTCAGTACTGTACGGGGAGAAGTCTTGTGCTGAAGTAGAAAGAATCGGCCGCAGTTATGGCAGCCACAGTCCGGATCGTGGGTAGGCATAACCCACTTCTGTGTGGTGGAACCGAGTTTCGAGGTCCGGGATAATGACCGGATAGGACTTGCAACCTTACGCTTTTTCCGAGGCTGCGACTGGGTGGAGCGAGATTGGGGAGAAGTCTCTATATCTGGTACTGTGTTACATTCCATGAGGTTCTCTTCGGCAGTCATGTTCCAAAACTCAGTATCATCGGTCAAGTTAGTAAATCCCTCGAACCTGTTAGAGGTGGATAGGTCCGGGGAGTTAAGGTGAACTAAACGGAAGGTATCATTGGTGGGGTAATGTTGTGGGCTAATAGGTGGTGCCGGAGGCTGCTCTGGACGCTGGTGGTCAGAGGAGTCAGCGGGTGTAGTTGATGCAAACCGTCGATATGGAGGAGATTTACCTTCCTGCCTTAATTGTGCTGCAGCAGACCGGAAGGGGAGTCCTTTTGTGGCCTGTAAATGTAATACGTCACGATGAAACGCAAAGTGCGGGCATGTTCTGTCATTGGCTTTGTGGGACCCGTCACAATTTGCACAACGGGGCGCGCTGACTTGACAATTGTTGAGAGCATGTTGTTCTGAGCCGCAATTTAAGCAACGAGCATTGAGAGCCCGACACCGTGGGGTTGAATGCCCAAGCTTCCAGCAATTTGTGCATTGTCTCGGCTTGTTAACATACCTTCGTACCTGCAGTTGGCGACCTGCAAGACGGACATGCATAGGGAGGTCATGGCGCTTAAAATAGATTTTGACAATGCGTAGTGGGGGCCGATTTCCACGCTGAGGAGCAGTATAAGTGTCAACTTTAACAACAGTGGGGTCAGTTCTTTGCAATAATTTTAAGATACGATTGGTTGAGTCTGTAAAGCTCTGATCTGCAAATTCGAAGTCGGAAGGGAGCACAACCGTGCCAGTACACTGATTCAGGTATTCATCTGGTTTACCCGTGTATCTGTCGTTGGGGGTGTCGAGGTAGGCTTGTAAGGCTTCTGATTGCTCCTGTGTTTTCACCTCAATCATGCGCTTGGCCGATCCAACAGCATGCATGGTGAAGTCACCAATATCTTGTGCGAGAGTATCGTATAGACTGAAATCATCCATAGGTTCACCAGAGACCGTGAAAAACCGTGACCAATCAGGGGGACTGAACATAGCGTTATAAGTGTCCTTCGAAGCAGGGGTATACGAGTTACGTTTACGCCTTTGTCGGTTATGCGAAGGTACGAACGGTTGAAGCGTGTGAATGGCAGAGGAAATACCGGCAAGGTCTTTTCCTGTACCTGCATTAACGGCCCGTTGAGATCGTGGAGGTACAGAAGCAGGTTTAATTGAGGTAGGAGATCCTGCATCCGGAGGGAAGATGGTAACAGATGGAGTCACAGACGGGTCAGGGATGCAAGAAGCATCCGTAGGGGTGTCAGCTGAGGGTATGCGAGGTTCGTCAGTAAGGTTGTCAACGGAATGAAGAGGTAGGCTAAGGCTAGAATCATAATCTGGTAATTTAGAAGTTAAAGTCGAGACTGTGGGGTTGTCATCACTATTATTGATCACAGAGGCAGTACTGTGCATAGGAATTGATGCCGGGGAGATCACCTGATGGATCTCACTACCCGACGATGGAGAATTCGTCACAGTATCCTTAGGAGGTTTGCCAAGGTCTGTGGGTGTCATGCCTGAGTGGGGAACTCCGGCACTGTTGGCAGCAGGGGAAGGGTCCTTGAGGCAGTCCAATTTCTCGCAGGGGTCGGCGTCAGAGGGGGCAATTTTAGATTCCATAGGACGAATATTTCTAAATTCATCTGAGTCAGATTCCAAACCCACCATGGAGCCACAATTAGAGGACGGGACGACCGCCCTAGGAATTCTTGCAGATATACACCCCGACTAATGCACCTTAAGGGCCGTCGATCCGTCGATCGCCGACCCAGCACAAGGGTTCGGGTTTGGCATAAAAGTTTCCCCTCGCTCGAACACGTCGGGTACCACAGTTCGACGGGTGTAGGGATTGCCGACCCACAACACCCTCCAACGAAACCAAAGAGTGAGTACGGTCGTTTACCTAATGACAGTCACGGTGCTCCCAAAGGAGGGGGCAGCGGGAAGAAGGGAAAAACGGAAAACAGAAAGGATGAGAAATGATAGGGCCCACTACAATTAGTTGGGGGCGGCAGGAAGGGTGGGCATGCGGGCATGCACTCCCCTCCTGCCGCCTCCGTCAGCCCCCGCACGTGTTCAAAAGTGAAACCAACGAAGCAGGCAGAGCGGGGGAATAAATGTATAAGAGAAAGGCAAGAGTGCACACATGTAATTTTACTGGGCGACATGAATGGTAGAGTTGGAAATAAGGAGATAGTAGGTATAATGGGTAAATGGGGTGTGGAGGGTAGGAATATGAATGGTGACTTTCTTGTAGAAGTATGTGCGGAGAGGGAAATGTTTCTGGATAACACGTTTTTTTCAGCATCGTCACATTCATAGATATACATGGCACAGAGGTGAAGGTGAACAGGAACAAAAATCTTTAATTGACTATGCCATGATTGACTCTGGACTAAAAGGAAGAAGTTTAGATTTGAAAGTTGTATGAGGTATGCTGACGGGATCAGACCATTATACAGTGCTGACAAAAGTGAGGATAAAGAAGGAGTGGAAATATGAGAGGAGAGAGAGAAAATTGACAGTAGAGAATAAATGTGAGAAAATTAACTGAAGAATGTAATGCAACAAAATACAGGGATATGCCGAGAGACTATAAAAGGCATGGACGATATGATAGATCTGGGAAATACTGTAGACGAAGTATGGAAAGGTACAAGAGACTCCATGATTAAAGCAGCTGAGAAAGTATGTGACAAGAAAAAACTAAAGATGTGGAAAAAGAGAGGTAACGCATGGTTTAGCAGAGAGATAGAAGATATAGTGAAAAAGAAGAAATAGGTGCAAAAGAGGATGCTGCAAAAGAATATACCTAGAGAAACAAGAATATAAGAACTTGAAACAAAGAGTAAAGAGGACGATACAAGACGCTAAAAGGAAGGCAGATGAGGAATATGGGAAGAAGATTAGTGAACCGTTTCTGAGTGATAAGAAAGCATACTACTGTACAGAGATGTGAAAGAAGCCAGAGGGAAGAAGACCGAGTGTCTCAGGTGGTCGAATGAGGAACATGAATTGGGTGGTGGTGGAGGGTGATGGTGTGGTGGATGTGTGGAATATAGGTTTGAGTCCCGGAGGGAAGAATGAAAACCTAATATTTATTGGTGGCTCCTTACGTCAATGACGTAAGAGCCTATGGTAATATGGCCTCGTTCCGGGCTCCTCTGAGCCCGGGTTAATCCTGATTACTACGGTCGAGAACCAATATCTTCTTAGGGGGTACCCCTTAATCATTCCTAAGGTACGTCATTGAGACGGAGCCACTGAAAAGTGAAAAATAAAAGGAAAAGGAATAGTACAGTTCGAACACCGCGCCACTTGCGCATTCGGGTCTTCCTCTGTTCCCATGAGCATGCCCTGATATCCCAGTTGACCTTGAACTGGCCTCTCTCGTCCGTAGGCCATAGGAGGCAGACGAAGTTTTCTTATCTCCACCACAGTGTTTATATAGCCCCTCTTCGACGCGAAATCTTTGTCCATAGTGAGTTTTTGTGCAGTTGTAATAGTATATATATAATAGTATAGTTGGTGTATCGCTGAAAAGGGAGGGAATTGAGTGGAAGCTACCTATACTGCTGTTTGCGGATGATACAGTTCTGATGAGTGATAATGAATGGGAGTTGCAGGGTCTGGTAAATGAGTTTGGAACAGTGTGCGAAAAACGGAATTTGAAGGTAAATACGGGGAAGAGCAAGGTTATGGTCTTCGAAAGGGGTGAAGTCACAGAGTGTGAGATGAAGCTGAACGGTCAGGCTATGGAGATCGTCAACTCTTTTAAGTATCTGGGCAGTGTGTTGAGTAAAGATGGGACTATGGATGAAGAGGTGCGGGAGAGGGTACAACAGGGGAAGAGGGTTGTAGGAACGCTAAAAGCAGTAACAAGAAATAGGGTGGTCAGTATGGAAGTGAAGAAGTCCTTGCATGACAGTGTGGTAATCCCGACACTGACTTACGGAAGCGAAGCATGGACGTTGGTTGAGAGACTCAGACCAAGAGTGAGAGCAGTGGAAATGAATTACTTAAGGAGTGCGTGCGGAATGACATGGAGGGATAGACAGACTAATGAGGAAGTAAGAAGGAGGTGTGGTGTGGAGGTAGATGTGCTGGAAAGTGTGAAAAGGAACAACTTGAGATGGTTCGGCCATATGGAACGTATGGAAAGCGAGAGAATGACTAAGAGGGTGTACGAGAGCGAGGTGGAGGGACAGAGGGGGAGAGGTAGACCGAATATGAGGTGGAAGGATGGAGTGAGGAACTACATGAATGAAGGCGGTGCTGGTTGGGGGGAGGGGCGTCGACTGACTGGGGACAGAGGTGCATGGGGGCGGTTCGTTCGTGGCCACCCCTTCGGGGATCACGGCGTCAGGCAATAGATAGATAGATAGATAATAGTATATGCGTCTAAGAAAGTATGTATATGGACTAATTTTCACTTGTAAGCCTGTGAAGTAAGATCTTTCGTCTGGCTGGCCTACGAACGTGCCATTCAAGAAGCCACTTTCCACAGAGCCGCTAACTATTATGTTTTATCTCGTTTGTTCGTATCACACGAACTTCGGCTCTATAGCTGCAGTGTCTTAGTGTTCTGTAAATTTGTTTTTGAAGTATAATTCGTCAGTTTTCCCTTAAGTATCAGTGTTATATAAAGTGCCCTATCCCTTTTAACTATATCGGCTGACAGTAACCTCTGGTTGTGCCCTGGCCAGGGTTTACTCGTCACGCCACCGAAATTGTTTATTGGGGACAAAAGTGCTTTCATTATTTACATTCAAGCCTCTTTCATTTTAATTCGTTTAGACAGTAACCGCTGGTTGTGCCTGGCCAGGGTTTACTCGTCACGCCACCGAATTTGTTTATTGGGGACAAAAGTGCTTTCATTATTTACATTCAAGTCTCTTTTAATTTAATTTGCTTAGTTTCCACTCTAGTCGGTCACGATTCACTCTTCATATTTATTACCTTCAAGTTTTTGTCACATGACAATGTTTCCTATAAACCAGCATTACATCAACTAGGGATCGGAATTGTATTAACCCGCGGGTTCTGCTCATCTAAACATTCGTATATATACCTTTACTTTCCCAATGAGCACCCATAATAATATCATAGTTGACCTTGTCCCACTACAAATGAAAAAAATGATGTAAGACATGCTGATAAGATTCCAATTACCCAGGTAACCTAAACCCATCACAAAGGTTCCGATTCCAAGACCCGGCTACCGGGACCGCCAGCAGGGTGGCAGTCCCGAGTGCCCGATCAAGCGGGAGACACCAGAATACCATTCAAGACCAAATCCCCGGTTTGATATTATTCCAATTACCCAGGTAACCTAGACCCATCACAAAAGGGTCGGGTACCAAGGCCCGGACACCGGGACCACCAGCAGGGTGGCAGTCCCGAGTGCCCGATCAGGCGGGAGACACCAGAATACCATTCAATACCAAATTCCCGGTTCCCGAGTCATTATCTCAACAAACCCAGGTCCCCAAGACCCGGGTTTTCAAGACTGCCGGGCAGGAAGATCCACCCAAACAGGCGGACAACACTATGTTACCATACACTCATAATTTCCCCGGTTATCCCAGTCCTCATTTCGATGAAACTCTAACACCAAGACCCGGCAACCGGGACTACCGAGTATGGCTAAAGTCCCGGGTACCCGGATGGTCAGGAAAGACATTACTACCATATAAATATAACCCAAGACTCCCGGGTTTTTTTCCCTAGGACTTATATTTATAAAGCCAGAGCACCAAGACCCGGTACCAGAACTACCGAGTATGACAACAGTCCCTGGTACCCAGATATCCCCAGACTAGAATAGGTCTTTATAACCCACAACACCCGGCCGGATACCATCAAGCTATGAACCGGGTACTCTAACACTAGGCTAGGCCTAAGCCTATCCCATCAACACCAGGTACCCTAAGAGAAGGGCCCCAAATACAGGATTCAAACAGAAATTATTACTGAGCACTCTTGGTTAAACCATACTATAGTAGGCTAATTAACCTTAAACATGTTAAACAATATTTAACAAAATGTTCAGAATTAAGTCAAAATACGAGAACTTATGATAAACACATCTGGATAACCAATTAAATTAAAACAAATCATGCAAGGCTAGACCCTAATCCTAGCCCAAACAAAGTAAACATATTAAGAACGATGCTGTTCTCATTATGCAACATTGACTCCTTGATATTTCAACAGGCTCAGGCAAGACACGACATTACAGAGGAAGAGCTCTGTTCATCAATTAGACCTACCCCCTCCATACCAAGAGATACCACATCAGGTCCTGTACATTATCCCGGACTCCAAGCCCTCGACAACCCGAGCCAAGCCACCTGTGGCCCCCGGCCCACACCTAACAAACCTGCAATATCAGGTGAGTCTACGAGTCAAATCTTTAGACGTTTGTTCTGGTCCACCAGCTAAGATTATTCCCACTAATTATATAATGTAATTAATTTACAAGGATAGGCCTACGTACAAAGTTTTAGGTTTTCAGGAAACAAACACAAATTGTCTTCCCTCTCTAAAAAGAATCCTTTTGTTTTCTTTTCTCCCCTCTCGTCAGGGCCTACATGCAACCATAGAAGAAAGCTAAGGTGCAACAAACAGAAGTCCTCATCCTGGAAGACGATTTCTCCTTCAGAGGGTTCTCCTCCCCGGAACCCTCACCAGCCCACATGGACAGTATCACAGTACATGAAATGGACCCTCCCGAGGACTCAACCCTATGCTCAAGCAGGGATTGCACCACATTATCCCTTACAGCTCATAATCTCTGCCCCTATCACGCTATCCATTTCTCCGTTCTCACTCTCACTCTCTCAATCACTACCCTACTGTATACCTTCCCTACTACGCTTAGAAGACATATTCCTCGGTGGTTACCACACACTCCTCTTTCCCCTTTGCCCTTATATAGGGGGACTATTATGCCAGTCTTCCAGTCATCGGGTGCACTCCCCTTCTCCCATGCTAGTTTGCACATTTTCCATACCCATTCTATCACTATCTCACCACCATACCTCAACATTTCCCCACACACTCCATCTGTTCCTGGTGCTTTCCCCAACTTCACTCTTTTCATGGCTTCCCACACTTCTGACCTCCTGATCCCCACCTCCTCCTCCACTACTTCTCTTCTTCTCCCTCCCATACCATATCCAGCTATGTTTGCTGGCTCTTCATTCCTTTCATTTAGCAACTCACTGAAGTACTCCCTCCATCTTTCGACTCTCTCTTGCTTCTCGGCTAGCATTCTCCCATTCTTATCTTTCACACCCTTACTGTTTCCCTTGCTACCTTCCCTAACTTTCTTGACTTCTTTCCAGAACAGTTTCTTACTCTCCCTCCATTTTACACTCAGATTCCTTCCAAATTCCTCATCTACTCTTCTCTTACTTTCCTTCACTACTCTCTTCACCACCCTCTTACTCTCCACGTACCTCGCTCGTTTCTGTCTCTCGGAATCTTCATTCCCTCTACTACCCAACCACTCTCTATATGCTTTCTTCTTTTCTTCCACAGCTATTCTTACCTCTTCTGTCCACCATGCTGTACCTTTCACTCCCCTCCCTCTTCTCCTCACTCCACACACCTCCTCACATGCTGCACAGATCTCATCCTTAAACACCTTGCTCATCTCCTCCACTTCCTCTATAACTTCCAGGTCGAACCCACCTAGTCGTCTTTCCACTGCTCTCCTGTACTCCTCCCTGACTTCCTCCTCCTGCAACCTCTCCACCCTCCTCACCATTCCACCCTCCTCTCGCCTCCCTCCCGCTCTCCTCACCCACTTCTTTTGTATCCTAACCTTAGCTACCACTACATAATGATCAGACAGACCCCCTCCAATACCCCTATACACCCTAGTATCCATCACAGATTTCTTCATTCGTTCATCCACACATACATAATCAATCAATGACTTTCGTTCCACCACTGTCTTATCCTTCATCGTCAACATCCGTTTCCACGTGTACCTTTGGATCATTCTGTGTCGGAAGAAGGTGTTGGCTATTTTCAATATGCACGCTAAAATACAAACAAACAAATGTTGTACAACTCTGCAAAAATTTATACTGTTCACAAAATCCTAAGCAAGGTCGCCATTTGTTACGACCTGGCACTCGGGTACACAAGGGCTCTCAATCAGGACTCGAGTACGGCTCGCTGCCACAACGGAAACACACGATCCCAACCCCTGAGTACTGCCAGCCGAACAAAAAAACACCAATACCCTCCAGAGTTCAATCTGCTATAACGGGGTATACAAGAACTCGGTACTAGTGTTCAACAACAGACTAATAAAGAGACAGGAATTATCTAGTCTGGTCAACAATCAAACAATGAAGTAAGAAACAACAACACCAAAGAATAGTGTTGGCCGAAGCCGAAGTAATCCACCCTTGACTAAGAAGTCCTCCACCCTCTACTTCGGATCGGCACTATTACGTTACGTTAATTAATAGTCCTTAAGCATCGAGCAAGGAATCTTCTGAAAAAAGTTAGATGCTTCTCGGATGCTCGTAAGAAGTACGTATCGGATTTTGAACAGTAATTCAATAAGCAAAACACTGGCAATTAAATACTATTAAAGGTTTAAATTGGCATAAGAATAATTAAAAGAATATGCAATAGTAAATGGCAAACATTAAAAAGAAGTACTCCGCAAATGCAACAGCAATAGCCTACTCGGATTGTGCTCGTGGGCCACTAATCACTAAAGTAGCCAAGCTTGCAACACATGAAATCAATAGTGCATAAACAATATCATACATAAGGAAAGCTTCAATACTATTCTGTATCTACTAATCGAGTAAAGTCTAGCTGGGGTACTGTGGGCAAAAGGTAGCAGTGACTGAGCAAAAACGGCTCGTAGCCTAGCGAAGTCCTCACAACTGTTTAAAGTATTACGTTAACACTAACAAGTGCACTTTGAGAAATCCAGATCCCTTGTATCTGGTTTTCTCCCGGCTCCTTGACAAAGTAAAAACAAACTGTTAATAAAATACAGGGTGGTTAGGCTCTTGCCCTCACGCACTGTAAATTATTAACTCAACACAGTCAGCCGCGAAGACAACCTAGGCTTCACTGAACCGAAACGAGTATGCAGGTTTATCACTTAACCACTGCATCAAACAACAACTCGTAACACAGAAAAGCCTTACCCCAGTCTAGCATTACCTAGACTAGCAGAAAACAGGAATAATAATAATAACACACAGGGAAATGCATATACAAGTGCAACAAACATAAATCAATCCTATTCTAAGTTAACCCTTCCAAAATAGGCTATCTAATAGGCATTATCTCGTGAGAACTCAAGCGATAATACGTTGGCTGACTAGCTCTGCACCAACGGGACCATGGAAGTTAAAAAGGGTAGGGAAAAGAGGAGATAAGAATGTAAGGTAGTAGAGAAAGTTCACATCAGTCAGAAGAATATATATAGTATAGTTAGCAAGGGAAATGAGAAGTCGCTCTGCCTAATGAGTTCTGAAGAAAAAATGGCTAGACTTCCCTTTTTATACCCGGCCCTCTAGTGAGCCCAACGTGAACTACTAAGGACCGCCCACTGACAATCATTACGTAATTTCTCTCTCTCCTCTGGGATAGACAAAGGCTTTCCTAGCACTGAGGGGAGGGGGGAGGGGGGGAGTGCTAGTGAGTTAGGCCCACCTCCCGCATGGCGCACCCACTGACCCCCAACTGTGGCTGCCTCTCCCATCATTACAAATAAGTTTTACACACAATACTTATAACTAATGATATAAAATAAAACTCGTTGACTCAGATGAAAACAAAATACATATTCATATTACTTATAGTACAACGGCTCATATGAACTAAGTTAGGAAACTCTACATAGACTACAGCCAAAGTTCCTGCCCTGACGATCCTAGCGAGAGTGGGGCATGACTAGGCGTTCTGTACAGCATGCTCACACTGGACATGCGTCACACTTGAGAGGGCCTAGGCCCAGTGGGCTAGTATAAAATAAAAGCGTCATCAACAACAACAACATTCGGGTTGAACCTTGCACCGAGAATATTCACAAAATTAGTCCGGCAGGCCCTCATATCAAAGTTAAATCAGGGAATCAGGGTGTGGTGGTACCTAAACGACTGACGGGTAGTGGCGGAGTCAGAGAGTCTATGCAAAATCCATGTCAGTCACATTATAAACCATGTACAATCCCTAGGGTTCAAGGTCTACTTGGCAAAGTCACATCTTGTTCCCACACGGGTAATTCAGGAGATAGGGCTGGTCTGGGACACAGCAAATCTTACTCTCAGTCAAAGTGTGGACAACCGCAACAGATTTCGAAAGAAATTGTTTGTTTTTTCCACAGTCTGAACACCACGAGAAGGACATGAGAATCCCTGGTTAGCTCTCTCAATTGGATTCAACTAACTGTAATAGTTGGGCCGATTGAATGTAAAAAGATTAATCTTGGAAGGTAACAAATATTTCCCGCTATTGCCGGCGGGAAAGTTGTGGAAAATTTCCTCCATTAATTTACGACTTACTGTCGGTCTGGGCGAGGAGAGAAAGATTGCACTCAATAATGACGTGAGCTTCTCCCCCCATCTACGGTATGGGTAGACACAGAGGCTTCAAGGACAAGAGGCTGGGGTTATCAGTCGAGCCTAGGCCATCAGGGTTAGGGTCTTTGGTCCCAAACCGAGACTTTTAATATCAACGAGCATGAGCTCTTAGTCCCTTTAATTTTTCCCTTCAAACTCATGGCTCCTCCTTGGGGAATATCAGTAACGTTTTGAATGGGAAATTGGAATGCGGTGTCCGGCATTCAAAAACAAGGGTCAACGAGGTCTCGGAAGTTGCTAAGTTGTCAGCAAAGAGGTTGGTTCTGGCCGAAGAGCTGAACATCCATCTCCATGCGTCATACCTCCCAGACGTAACGAACGTCTGGGCGGACACTCTGTCCCGGCGACTGAGCACCAAATTAAAATGGGCAACCAAGCACAACATCTTCGACCAGATTATTGCAGAGCCATACCATCCACAAGTGGATCTATTCGCATCCGAGGAAAACCACAGGCTTCCTCTCTACCTAACCCGCCGGGTAATGACTTCGGCGGGTGGGGGTCCTGACGCATTGTTGGAGGAATGGAACAAAGGTAACTCATTTCTTTTTCGTCCTCCAGACGCTTCACCCAGGTGTCAGGTAGTTCACAAACTACGGGGTTACCAGGTCTTAGACTTGGAGACAATTGGCAACCTAAAAGACCTCGCTGACTTTTGCCTTTTGGACGTTCAGAATGCTTACTGGTCAACCCCGTATGGAGAGAGCATTACTATTAAAAATCCCTCAATCAGTATACTATGCCTACCAGGAGACAATATCAATCACATTGGAAGTCTTTTATAACCTGGATAGTAGAAATGGCACAAACTGACGCATCAGTGGCTTGGGTTTTCAAGTACTGTAGTTGGACTATTTGTTTGAACGAAAAACGCCTTTCTGTGGTTACACTGAAGAATCATTTGTCTGCTAGTAGAAACCCACCTTTTGACATAACAGGGCTATCTATACCGCAGGCGGGGGTAGAAAGGTTTCATGAGGGCAGGTTTCAAGCTTCGTCCACCTAACCCAGCCGACCTGGTCACTTGACAAAGCTTTGTTTTTATTCATTCGCGCGCGAATAATCATGCGCCGGATTTTGACTCACTGTTAAAGAAGGCTGTGTTCCTTATGACTTTGGCCACAGGTAACAGGATGTCTGAGCTGGCGGCGATGAGCATCGAACCTAATTGACTCAGGCTTGGAAGATAAAAGTTGCTCCATCTCCTATGTTTGATGCTGAAAACGAACATAGGGATCATGTTTGTCTGAGTTGTTGTTGTTGTTCCTCAGGCTGTCTGGCCGAGCAGCCCCAAGGTCCCGAGCAAGGCCAAGGCCATAACCGAGCGCCCCCAGAGAACCCTCCCAGCTTACCACTAATAATGCCCAGGTGACCGAAGCCACTCAAAGGCGGGGAGCTGAGGAGGGTGCGGAAATGCCCGGGAAACAAAAGCCCCACCCAAGGCCCTGTGCCCCTCAGCAATTATAAAGGGAAAGTTGAGGGGCAAAGGAAAAATGTGACACTTTGGCTCCCAATCTGCCAGGGTTGGCAGTAGGGAGGTCAATCCACGGAAAAGACGCCGTCACTCGAGATCTAGAAAATATATAAGTAAAAGGAACAGTCAGAGTAAGCTATGGGTATGGCAGAAAACGCTCAACTCTCATTCTGATAGACCAGCCCATCACCACTGTTTGTCTGAGTTTATTGTCCCGGCACTGATATGCGGGACTACACACCATGTGTTGGTCACTGCTCAGGCTTTAATAAAGTTGCTGAGGGTTTTCCCGGCCCCAACAGCAGGGAGCCTTATGGGTTAATG
The DNA here is from genome assembly GCA_037953745.1 of Lithodes maja. Taxonomy (NCBI): domain Eukaryota; kingdom Metazoa; phylum Arthropoda; class Malacostraca; order Decapoda; family Lithodidae; genus Lithodes; species Lithodes maja. Next base: position 89,461 of record JBAKBP010005525.1, read on the forward strand.
GTACAGGTACTCGCGTCACAAGAAGAGAATGGGCTTCTTTCCTCTTAGATGGAATTTGTGAAAGTAATCCTGGGTTAGTGGGAAGAGCCCACGACATCAGGAAGTGGGTAGTCTCTTTGCATGGTGGGCATAATTATTCAATTGATGACATAGCAACCACTAAGTGGTGACTCCCAATCATACTTTCATGACGCGATACCTATCGGTGGCTTTGGATAAACCAAAGAATTTACCGGTGTGGCCTTGTGCCAGCGGGTCTAGTTGATCTATGTGCTACTAAGGTTAAGTTTAATCTTAATGGTGAAAAGGAGGAAAGGGGGGGGGGGGGGGGTGCTGGAGAGCTTTAGGCGACCGGCCTGTTTTTAGGCTTAAAAAGCTCGAAATCCTGAAAATACCATTAAGTGTTAAAATGTGTTTACTCAACAACCCTTCATAAGCCAGTGAAATGTTATTAGTGAAAACCCATTGAATTTTTTTTTTTTTTATGTTTTCCAAACTTTTCCGGTATTTCTAAAAACGTTATATAGCGAACTTTGAAATTGACAGGCTCAGTAACTACTGGTCATACAAGGATAATACATATATAAATGGGAAGAGCATAAAATACTCTACAACCTCTCAAAAGCTGTATCTTCTACTCTGCCATGTTCCTGCGTAAAATATTGTAAACCAAAAAAAGAAAGTTAAAAATGTTCACCCAATTACCTTAGACTTTCACATGTTTTTCTCAACACCTGTTTTGTCGCACTTTGGGATCTAATAATAAATGTATTATTGGGCCTCTAGGAATGTTTTATATACCATTGGAAAGCGCGTGAAATGCTCTATAAAGCTATTGTCTCCTTTTTTTGCATTTGAGACACAGCCCCTTGGCATAAGTAGCTAACCACCGAGTACAAAATCATTACCTAATTTCCGAGTCACTAATTCCGCAATTAGATAAAAAAAAAAAAAAAAAAAAAAAAAAAAAAAAAAACAATAGAGTTGTAAAACCACCTGTCCTGAGTTGTCTGATCTCTGAAAATATTATACAGTGCATGGGTTTCGAACTATTCGACTTCAGAATTTTTTTTAAATTTTCAAGCTAATTTCCACCCTAATTCAGGAACTAATTGACCTAGAATAAAAAACATAAAACAAAAATCCTTGTTATATCATCCTCTATACGTGTGCGAAATCTCATTGAAATCGGACGAAGTTCAGTGTCACCCCCTATTAACCCGGGAGCTGCGGGAAGACTCTTAAGAGTTCCCCCGGCGGACTGCGGGAAGACTCTCTGGAGTAAGTAAAACTAAAAATCAACTTTTTACATCGAAAAAATTTTTTTTTTTTTTATTTTTATTTTTTTATTTTTTTTTTTTTTTTTTGGCCCCTGGGCCATGCAAAATCTCAGTCCTCTACCTCCCCTCCTTCCCCACTTTCCTCCTATTCCTCAGTTATCACCTATTTTCCCTATTATTCCCTTATTCTGAGGTATATTTTCGTGCTAACATTAGCGAGTTGCAAGCAGGGTGTTGTCATCACTGATGGCCATCGAGTGCAAGAGAGAGAGAGAGAGTATCGATCGACTGTGTCGCAGTGGCCTTGGGGAAAATGGGCGGGAAGGTAGCTTGCCTCACCCATACATTATACAACTCGCGGGCTATATCTCCGATTTTGACCATCCAAACGCTGTTTTCACTCGTTTTATTGTTGTTTCAGGTTAATACCTTTATAATCAACCCATAATAGGCGCATATGGATAATTATTAATGCTATTAATGGTACAATGAATATTTTAGTGACGAAAAACCTCAAATACGTCAGCACAGGGGGAGGTTTTCATTTACCCCCGTGCGCACTTCAGAGGTTAAAAAGCGGCCGGTCCCCTTAACCCATCAAGTACTGGTAGACTCTTAAGAGTGATACTGTTCCACTGAGGGTAGACTCTTATGATCCTAGGCCTAAATTTATTTTTTTAACCCTGCTCAGGTAAGGTTCCAGAAGTGTAACGAAATTAGCAATGTGGCCCCATATGGGGACCGGCACTTTAAACGGCTCTCACCCGAAAACTGATTGATGGATTTTAAATTTTGTGTTACCAATAGCAACTACAATTAATGCTTAATATTATGGTAAGAGCAAATTACACTACTGTAAATATTAAGTCATATAAAAAAAAAAAAAAAAAAAAAATGAAAAAAAAGGGTCAACAAAAGTATATACAGTAGGGTCTCACATAAAACGAGTTTATGGTCGATAAACGAGGGCGTTTTATGCGAATTTCGTTTTATGTGAACACAGCATTTTGGTGGCGCAATATCGTCAATGTTCACTGTAAGCGAAAATTTTCGTACAAAGCGAACGATATTTCATACAAAGCGAACGATATTTCATACAAAGCGAACGATATTTCGTACAAAGCGACGACATTTCATACAAAGCGAACTATATTTCGTACAAAGCGACGATATTTCGTACAAAGCGATATTTTAGGTCGGTCGTTTTAATCGAGACTCGTTTTATGCGAACACGTTTTATGCGGGACCCTACTGTATAGGCATATCTCATGCATTACATAAGCTGGATTAATTTGGTTGCAGGGCTGTGGAGGGTATGGCTGAGGGTCTTTGGTGACAACAAGGCAGAACTCTGGGGCTAAAAAAAGTTCGATAGGAAGGGGAAATTTGTAGTACTGTACACATTTGGGATTATGGACCCCATATGGTGACCGGACAGGTTGGTACAGGAAAGGGGAGGAGAGAGAGCGGCGGCTCACACCCTCTCCCAGTTGTAGGACAATGCGGACTGACTGCTCGTCTTCAAAACTTCTTGCCATCGGCCTCCGGCCGTGAAATATTCGCAAAAAACCTGTTTTACGCATATTTTTTGGCCCATATGGGGCCAATATGCCTGAGCAGGGTTAAACCACCCAAGTAGCAATTGATTTTTTTTTTTGCCCCTTGGCCATGCCAAATATCACTCCTCCAAATCCCCTCCTTCCCCCATTCCACCCCCCCCTTCAATTATCACCTATTTTCCCTGTTATTCCCTTATTCTTAGGTATATTTTCGTGCTAACAATAGCGAGTTGCTAGCAGGGCGTGGTCATATGTGTTACCAAGCGTGAGAAAGAGAAAGAGATAAGGAGAGAGACCAAACCTACCTAACTATGACTAAAATCAAAGAAAATAAACGTAAGTCCGATGAAACAAAACCGCACAGGACAATGACAAATGCCCCCCACAAACTCAGACTTGCTAGTGTGAATGTTGGTAGTTTGAATCTGCGTGCGAATGAAGTGGCTGAGATGTGTGAGAGGAGGCGAGTGGACGTCTGCTGTACCCAGGAAACACTCTGGAAGAGGCATGGGGTACAGTGGATTGTCGGAAGGAGGAAAAGATATAGGATATACTGGATGGGTGTGGAGACTGATAAAGCGAAAGGAGGAGTGGGTGTTCTGGTGGCTGAAGAGCTGGCGGAAAGTGTGCTTCAGATTACGAGAGTTAGTGAAAGGCTGATTGTTTTGAAGTTGAAAGTTGGTGAAAGAATTCTGAATGTGATATCTGCATATGCCCCACAGGCTGGTTTACAGAAAGAGATAAAAGAGGACTTCTGGAATGACACCGTCAGTGTCATTTCAGGCCTCTCGGAGAACGAAATAACTATCGTGGGGGGGACCTCAATGGTCACGTGGGAGCATCTGCAGATGGATACGAGGGGGTACATGGAGGAATTGGTTACGGAAGGAGAAATCTAGAAGGCGAATATATATTGGAGTTCTGCGTTGCACTCAACATGGTTGTGTGTAACACAAAGTTCAAGAAAAGACAGAGCCACCTGATCACATATAACTCTGGGGTCTCCAGTAGCCAGATAGATTACTTCTCGGTTAACAGGAAAGACTGGAAACTAGTTCGAGATGTAAAGGTCATCCCGAGCGAAGAATGTATCCCCCAGCATAAGCTACTTGTGTGCGACATGAGCTTATACAGAGATCCTAAGCGCAAGAAGGTTTACATACCCAAAAGGAAAGTGTGGCTGCTGAAGGACAAGGAAGTTAGGGATAGGTTTCATAATGAACTGGAGGAAATGAATAGAAATAAGGAAGCTAGGCCTAACGATTTAAATAGCCAATGGAACTTTCTTAAGCATAGCCTTATCGCTGCCACTGACAAAGTCTGTGGGAAAACAAAGGGTCACCCCAGGAATAAGACCTCTTGGTGGTGGAACGATGAGGTAGAACATGCTGTGAAAGAGAAAAGGAGATGCTTCAAAGCATGGAAGAAAGGAGGCAGCAGGGAGGAATACCAGGCAGCTAAACGAACTGCCAAAAGAGTTATTTACAATGCTAAAAATCGCATTAAGGACCTGGTCCTCGAACAAGTGTGTAACACTGACAATCCCAATGGGATCTTCAACCTAGCTAGGCGAGTTAAAAATGACAGTAGGGATATTATAGGTGAACAGTGTGTTAGAGATGATAATGGGAAGATTGTGTATGCAGAAAATGAAATCAGAGAAGCATGGAAGGTACACTATGAACGATTGCTAAATGTAGAGTTTGAATGGGATAAGGAACAGCTTAGTATCGAAAAACCAATATCTGGGCCCCCTCCTTTGATAGCACCAGCTGTAGTGAGCGACGCAATCAATAAAATGAAGGACGGTAAAGCTCCAGGTTGCTCCGACATTGTCGCTGAGATGATAAAAGCCTCAGGGGAGATTGGTGTAAACTTAGTCACTGAGTTGATAAACACCATTATTAAAGATGAGAAAATCCCAGAGGATTGGCTCAAAAGTGTAATAGTAAATAATTATATACAAAGGAAAAGGGGATGCGCTAGATAGAGGAAATTATAGGGGCCTGAAAATGCTTGACCAAATCATGAAGGTCTGTGAGAGAGTCCTTGAGGGTTTCATCAGGCAAAGCATCTCTATTGATGATATGCAGTTTGGTTTTATGCCAGGACGTGGTACAACCGATGCTATCTTCATAGTCAGGCAGATACAGGAAAGATACCTACTAAAAGGCAGGGATCTTTACTTTGTGTTTGTGGACCTGGCGAAGGCCTTTGATAGGGTACCTAGAGATGTTGTACAGTGGGCTATGAGGAAACTTGGTGTGGAAGAGTGGCTGGTGCGTGTGATAATGAAGATGTATGAGGATTCGCGAAGTTCGGTGAGGGTGAAGGGTGTACTGAGTGATGAGTTCGCAGTCCGTGTTGGGAGTCCATCAGGGTTCAGTGTTAAGCCCCCTCTTTATTATGGTCTTGGAGGCGCTGTCTAGAGTTTTTAGAGGCGGACTCCCGTTGGAACTGTTTTATGCAGACGATTTAGTCCTAATAGCTGACAGTATGCAGGATGCTGAGGCCAAATTCAGAAAGTGGAGAGAGGGCATGGCGAGCAAGGGTTTAAGAGTCAATATTAACAAAACCAAGGTTGTTGTTGTTGTTGTTGTTGTTGTTCCCCAAGCTGCCTGGCCGAACAGCCCCAAGGCCCCGAGCAATTCCAAGGCCATAACCGAGCGCCCCCACAGAACCCTCCCTGCCGACCACAATAAAGCCTGGGTGACCGAAGCCACTCCATGGCGGGGAGCTCAGGAGGGTGCGGAAACGCCCGGGAAACCAAAGCCCCACCCAGGGCCCTGTGCCCCTCAGCAATTATGAAGAGAAAGTTGAGGGGCAAGGGAAAAATGTGACGCTTTGGCTTCCAATCTTGGTAGATTGGGAGGTCAATCCACGGAAAAGACGCCGTCACTTGAGATCTAGAAAATATATAAGTTAAAGGAACAGTCAGAGTAAGCTATGGGTATGGCAGAGATCGCTCAGTTCTCACTCTGATAGACCAGCCCATCACCACACATTATGCATTGTAGTTTGAGACGAGGCAATGTGGAAAAGAGCGGTGCATACCCATGTGCAGTGTGTGGAAAGGGAGTGGGCGTTAACTCAATTCAATGTAGCATCTGTCGATGTTGGGTACACCATGGGAGTAAGCGCTGTAGTAGAATAAAGGGGCCCCTGCCGAAGGATAAGTCAGAAATAGAGAAATTTGAGTGCGTAGTGTGCAAAGGCGAGCTTGTGTTAAGTGATGATCCTGTGGCTGTGAATTTTGGAAATGAGTCTTTGGAGCTGGTGAACAAGTTTTGTTACCTAGGAGATACCATCTCTGCCGGTGGTGGGGCCGAGGCTGCCACTGTTGCTAGAATTAGGTGTGGCTGGGGGAAGTTCAGAGAATTTATGCCAATCCTGACCATGAAAAGAATGCCTCTCCCCCTGAAGGGAAAGGTGTATGCCTCATGTGTTAGAAGTGCAATGACGTATGCCTCAGAAACATGGGCCGTTAAAGTAGAGGATGTCAACAGAATGGAGCGTAATGAGATGAGAATGGTGAGATGGATGTGTGGGGCCAGGCTACAGGATAGAATAACAAATGTTGAGCTGAGGAGACGTTTAGGTATAAAGAGTATTAGCGAGGTGATGCGTACAAGTAGACTGGGATGGTATGGACATGTGGAGAGAATGGATGAACAAAATTGGGTGAAAAAATGCAGGTCTGTGATTGTGGAGGGAGCTGCACCAAGGGGTGGACCGAGGAAGACCTGGGATCGGACTATACGCGCCGATCTCAAATCCAAGAACTTGACAAGTGAAGCAGCCCTTAACAGGGTTGCCTGGAATGCTGCCATTAGGACAAGAGACTGAAACTGCACTTATGTGTGGAACACTCAGTCTTAAAATTTTATGTATGTATGTACGTCAGTGTCGCTCCAGGCATCGTAAGGGGTGGATGTTGGCCAGGTTGGCTCACACTTGATGAATGTAACGCTCGCTCTCATTTCGCAATTTTGACCAGCCAAACACTGTTTCCACTTGTTTTATTGTAAGAGGTTAATATCTTCATATTAAACGTAAAATAGGCGCATATGGATAAGTATTAATGATATTTATGGTAAGATAACGATTTTAGTGACAGGAAACAGTAAAATAGGTCCGCACAGGGCTATGGTATAATTTCCCCCCCCTGCGCACTTCTTAGGTTAAGACCCCTAGACCCTCCGCCGGACTATGTGATTAGTTCACGAGCTGTGATACTTGATAAGTCGAGCTGGTTATATGGCTCAAAATTTTATTTTATGTAAAATATCTGTAATAGTTGCAACTATAGGATATTAAGTGTAAATTGTACAAAATAGATAGTATGTACTGTACACTCGCTCCAAGAAGTATCTGCACCCCTCCGCCGATCATCTGGTGTGTACAGCTTGGTAGGGTTGGCACCTCTGCCTGCAGCTATATCTATGTGTCAGAGACGATCCTCTCTGACACATGGATATAGTTGCAGGCAGAGGTGCCAACCCTACCGAGCTGGATACACCAGTTGATCGGCGGAAGGGTGCAGATACTTCTTGGAGCTCAAATTAATTTTAAGGACAAAAGAGATAATCAAATGATTTATCTGTGCCTTTACAATGTGGACAGGAATAAAAGAATGTTCCTGTAAAACAATAGTTAGTGAATCTCAATGTGATATTCGTTAACATATGTACAAGCAGATCTTCTTCGAAGTAACGCACTGCTTTCTTTCCATTTTTTGTATTGTACTGCCACTGCTTTGCGCAGTGGCAGTATCGTAACCAATGAGGTTATACTGAGTTGTGTGGATATATAGTCACTGACAAAGAAGCTCGAAACATTAAATTGGTTAAAGTTAGTAGACATTCACCATCCTTCCTCGCACCTCGGTTTGGGCTACCTCCAAAGGGTAGCCAAGTCGCACCCCACCTGCTCGTGGTATCCTCGCAGACACCCAGTATTCATTTCTTTTTCCATACCTTAATTTTTCTTCTTCTTGGGTGACACAAACGGGGGCGGCGCTACCTGGGTTTTACCCAGGTAGTTATTTTATTTTATCAGCTTTTTTAAGTGATTGGTTTGATTTATTTTTAGCCAAGGGAGTTTGGTTGTTTTTAATTTAGATTAGTGTATTTTTAATTGTAGGCTATATAGGTATAAACAATGGCCAGCCAAGGCAAACGGAGGCAGAGTTTGTTGGGAGATGAAGAGAGCTATGAATTTGAGGGATTTCTGGCAGAGGGTAATGAAGTGGAGGATCAATTGACTGTAGTGAAGAGACAGATGATGGGTCTGTTGAGATGGAAGGGAGTTATGGAGAATTGGAGGAGAGATATAGGTGTGAAGGTGGAGTCACTGACAGAAATATGTGGAGCCAGTTCAGTAGCAACTGCAGATGGGCCATTAATTGCTAACTTAGATGCTGTAATAAGGAAAGTAGATGAGCTGGAGGCAGAGAACATGGCACTCAAGGAGCAGCTAAAGGAGTATGAGGGCCATTTAAGTGAGAGAGTAAAGGGAGTAATAAGTGAGGAGAAAGATGAGTGGACAAGGGTGGGGAATGCTAAGGTGGATGCATTGGAGGAAATCATGAAGGAGCAGGTCGAAGAGAGAGAAAAAGAGAAAAGAGAGTTTGAGAAGAATGTAGTGCAGGTTTTGAAGAGCAAGGAAAAGGTAGTGAGGGAAACAGTGGAGACCATAAAGGAGCCGACCAAACGCACCACTGAGGTGGTAGATGGTGGAAAGGAAAAAACTGTCTGGGACCATCAGGTCCTGGTAGTGAAGCCAAAAGACCGATCCTCCGAGCCAGTAAGCCCACCAGATACAAAGGCAATCGAGACTGCTCTGGCTTTGGTTCCGGTTAACAAGTTAACTAGAACTGATTCGGGTGTACTGGTGGTACGACTTCCATCCAAGAAAGCCAAAGAAGATGCAGGAAGGGCCATCAATCAGTATTTGGGGGTGGACAGTGCCTTCAGTGTCTCCGAACCAAAGAAGATGATGCCAAAAATGACTCTGGTGGGCATTGCTAATGACGCTGAGGATAATGAGATCATTCCCAGCATCCTCAACAAGAACCCAAGAATAAAGTCCCTGGTCGACGATGGCTTGGCTATGAATTTGCTATTCACTAAGCAAAAGAGTGATGCACACACTAAGATTGCGGTAGTAAAAATGTCACCTGAAATACGCTCTTCCATTGTGGATGATGGCAATTCTGTGTATGTTGGACTTGTGAGATGTCGTGCGTACGATCGCTTCTGGGTAACACAATGTTACCATTGCCAGGGCTTTGGTCATACCAGTGACAGGTGTTATCGGAAAAATGAGGATCCAAAATGCAACTTCTGTGCTGGTACTCATAACTCAAAAGACTGCACCAACAAGACTTCCCCCAAATGTATAAATTGTATGAGCTCCACATCAGTTACGGAGCCGCCAAATCATTTCGCCTCAAGTAGAAATTGTCCTTTGATGACAGCTCAGAGAAATAAAGTTATTGAGAACACCAATTTTGTAGGTTCAAAAAACTGAAAAATGCACATGGGAGCCGGTTGAAACTGGGTCTGTTGAATGTTCGTTCCATGCGTAACAAAATGGATCATATTTGCGAGATCTTGGATGAACGTAACCTTGATGTATTATGTCTTACTGAAACCTGGTTGTTCGAGTCAGATCTGAATATTATCCAGGCGGCATTGCCTAAAACCCATTCCATAATAAATGTTCCTAGGCCTAGGGGAGATCATCCGGGTGGTGGAGTGGCAGTTGTCTACTCCACATCTCTGGTGAATATCTTGCAAATAAGCCATAACCCAGCCCCTCTTTATTATGAACTGTTGGAAGTGGAAATAAAACTCCATCAACAAATTCTAAGAATGGCAGTTGTCTATAGGCCTGGCCATCGTGGCACAGATAGGGGTTTTATGGAAGAGTTTGGGCAGTTTCTTGAGGAATTTTCTGCTAAAACCGGAAGACTTTTGATATGTGGAGATTTTAATTACTGGGTTGACAGCCCTCATCTGAAGCCATTCTCTCCTGAGTTCCTTGAGTTGACTGATCAGAACAATTTTGTAAATCATGTGTCCCACCCAACTCATATCTTAGGACACACCCTTGACTTGGTTTTCTCTCCTGTGGGTTGTGGTGGTGTTCTGGATGTTGATGTTGAGAATGCTGACCCTAATACCTCTGATCATGCTTTGATTACTTTCAGCTTTGATTTCCCTAAGCCACTCACACATGAAAAAGTAATCAGATTTAGAAATTATAAAAATGCAGACCTAAATTTGGCTAGCAGTGAAGTAAAACAGTACTTGGGAAGTATTGATACTTCCAACCTTACTTCAGATGAGCTGGTGGAGGTACATGGAAATGCACTTAAATTAGTGTTCGATCATCACTGTCCAGAAGTAGAGAAGAAAATCATAGTACGAGATGATTCGCCCTGGTATAGCACTCGAGTTAAATTTCTTAGAAGAGCGCGTAGAAGAGCTGAACGTGAATGGCGGAAAAATAAAACAGACTCTACATGGTTGCAATATCTGTCAGCCAGAAGAGCTGTGGTCCACAAAATCAAAGATGAAAAGAAAGTGTATTATCAGGGAAAAGTTGACTCGTGTGGTAACGACCAGAGGAGGTTGGCTTCAATTGTAAACAGTTTACTTGGAAAAACAAGAGTCAGCTTAAGACCTTCTGTACCTGATGCCGAGTTGGCTGCCAACTTTGTGGCATTTTTTGCTGGCAAGATAACTCGCATAAGACAGGAACTGGATGATGCTTCTGTTGGTGAAGAACTTTCAGTTGTACTCCAACCCCGACACATTCCTAATAATGTCCTCTCATCCTTTCACTCAGTAGAGGTGGACATGATCTCGTCCTACATAAGAAACCTCAATAAAACATTTTGCCCGTTGGATCCCATAAATGTTTCCAAGCTACCAAGAGTCTATGATCACACAGTTGAGTTTATTTCCAAAATAATTAATAAGTGCTTCTCTGAAGGTAGCTTCCCACATTCTGAAAAGCATGCACTACTCCGACCTACTCTAAAGAAACCTGGACTTGATGTTGAGAACATGTTGAACTATCGTCCTGTCTCCAACCTGTCCTTCATATCAAAGATATTAGAGCGTGCAATACTTGACCAATTACAACCACTACTTCAGCAGAATGAAACTATCCCAATTTTTCAGTCTGCTTACCGACAGCATCATTCAACTGAAACAGCATTGATTAGAGTACATAATGATCTAGTTGAGAACATTTGCAATGGTGTGGCCTCACTATTGGTCTTGCTTGATCTCTCTGCGGCTTTTGACACAGTGGATCACGAGTTGTTATTGAGTGATCTTTATGATTGTGGTGTGCGTGACTCCGCTCTCTTGCTTCTTGGGTCGTACTTGTCAGGTAGATCCCAGAGTGTGATGGTAAATCAAGTGGTCTCGGACTCGACACCCCTGCAGTATGGTGTTCCGCAGGGATCAGTTTTAGGTCCTATCCTATTTATAATTTATATTAGCAGTTTGTCTCTTCTGCTTCGTGCACATAATGTCACCTTTCACTTTTATGCAGATGACACCCAGATTTATGTGAGAATCACAAATATAGTTGATATACGGAGTAAGATGGAATTGTTGATGTCTGATATCAAGAAGTGGATGAGAGCGAGAAAACTTAAACTAAATGATGGTAAAACTGATATTCTCATCATCCGAGGAAATAGAAGAGCTGATGATATAGTAGGTGCCCTCTCCATCAATGTGGGTGGATCTCAGCTGCGACCGGCCAACTCTGTTCGAAATCTGGGTGTATATGTGAACTCCCGATTAGATTTCAAAGAGCATGTAAACCAGATAGTTAAAAGTTGTTACTTGCACATCAGAAATCTCTATTTGGTGAAGCCGTTTATAACCAGACGTTGCCTCCTGATGTTGGTTCACTCATTGGTCTTCTCTCGTGTTGATTATTGCAATGCCCTGTTGGTGGGTCTTCCAAATTATATTTTGAAGAAAGTTCAGTCTGTTCTTAACAGGTCCGCAAGACTAATTTTTGGTGTTCCACCTAGAACTCCTACTACATCTCTTCACATAGAACTGCACTGGCTGCCAGTAAGAGCAAGAATAGAATTTAAGTTGTGTTTGGTGACCTTTAAGGTTCTCAAATTTGGTGAGCCTAGGTACCTTGCGGAGCTGCTCAGGCGCCCACCGGCACACCATGGTGTAGTTGTGCGTCATGACAATGACCCTTTTCGTCTTGATGAACCATGGGCTTTCCAGCAGTCTTCTTTCTTTGAGAGGTCTTTCTCCTACATGGCTCCGAGGTTGTATAACAGGTTGCCGCTGTCCATGAGACAACTGAGTTCTGTTGAATGCTTCAAGAGACAACTTAAGACTTTTCTCTTTGAGAGAAGCTATGATCTTGGGAGAGGTGTCATGGCAGATGGCTATAGAGTTTAGGCTATTTTGCCACTGCTAGTGATTGTTAAATGTGTGTTGTATATAAGCCTTCTTTTGATGCATTGATTTTTTTTTTCTTTTTTCTTTCTCTTTTCGAGCGCTAGTGAATTCTTCGGAAAAATTGGCGCTTATGAGAAATAAGTAACATGCTTATTATTATTATTATTATTATTAAGATTGTTATATGGTCCTTTATCTCTACCTATGGTAGTTTGTTAGTGGTTTAGATATTGTCACGAATGTCCCCCTCCAGACTTGAGATATCAGGCATATCGTCAATGATGGAGGGGCCACTGATAAATTTTAGGTTTGAGTCCCGGAGGGAAGAATGAAAACCTAATACAGTACCTGTATTTAGTAGTGGCCCTGAAATCATTGATGATGTAGGGCCCTCCCTTCCATTCCCTTCCCATTCGTTGATGTCTTGAGTTTAATCTTGATATATCATTGAAGAAGGAATGGCGTCGCTAGGTTCAACGTCTCGAGTAGAATCCACAAAAGACATCCACGATTTGGAAAGCCTTAATATAACAATTATTAAGTGAATTTTTCTTTTTTCTTTTTTACAATCATAAAGACGATTCCATAAGAGAATTAGCGTTACACTTATGATGTTAGTACTCTTTCCCCTGCGGCGGGTGTTTCAAACAGGCTGACCGCGGGTGCTTGAAAGAGAGCTATTATATTAATAGGCATATCGTATGATTTCGGGGCCACTACTAAATTACGGTTTTGACAACCCGTAAGGGAAGGAAGGAAAAACTACTATTTATTGGTGGCTCCTGAAGTCAATGACGTAAGAGCCTATGGTAATATGGCCTCGTTCCGGGCTCCTCTGAGCCCGGGTTAATCCTGATCACTACGGTCGAAAACCAATATCTTCTTAGGGGGTACCCCTTAACCCTTCAAACCCGGTTGGTACACACGTGTACCATTTTTTTTTTGGCCCCAGGAACCCGGGTGGTACTACATTGTACCATTGCTTGAAAGCCTGTGAGCTTTGTGTGCGAGGCGTCGGTCCGACGCATGTAAACAACAGCCGGCTGGACCGACGCTCCGCATCTCCGGCCACAAGAAGGAGAGCGTCGCTTGTTCGTGTGTGCCTGTATGTTGTTGTTCAGTATCGAAAAGTGGTGTAAAGTGGCTGGTTTGGCCATAAAGTTATCTCCAATGAAATCATCATCACAGCTCACCCAGTTGACTTAGAGAGCTCTACTTAAGGCCATTTTACAGGTAAATAACACAGCTACGCTTGGGGATGCGCGGGAATGCGGGAAGCAGTCTGATTAACGAATATACGGTAGCCTAGCCTAGACGTTTTTCGGCCAAAACACCCGGATTTCGAGGAATATATATATAATATATAGCCGGGGCCGGAGGGTTAATCATTCCTAAGGCACGTCATTGAGACGGAGCCACTGAAAAGTGAAAAATAAAAGGAAAAGGAATAGTACAGTTCGAACACCGCGCCACTTGCGCATTCGGGTCTTCCTCTGTTCCCATGAGCATGCCCTGATATCCCAGTTGACCTTGAACTGGCCTCTAAAGCATATACCAAATTGAGCATGTGAATGGGAAGGGGATGGAGGGAGGGCAATTTCGTCATTGACTTCAGGAGCCACCAATAAATAGTAGTTTTTCCTTCCTTCCCTTACGGGTTGTCAAAACCGTAATTTATTGGTGGCTCCTTACGTCAATGACGTAAGAGCCTAGCATATCACGACCGGTGGAGGGACCTTCAGATGCTCTTTAGCTATAAACAAAATAAAAGGAAGACTGAGAACTAATATATGAACTGTGACATGTATTTACTTATAAAAGGTATAACAGTAAGAAAAAATATACAGTATAAGGCGGGTACCATTAAAAGAAGCCTTATTTCATAGAAACAGAACCATTGAGATGTGAATACATACTGGTAATCTATCTCATCAATTTAGCGTAAAATCTAAAATAATGTTCAACATTTGTAGTTGCAATAGACATAGGTATTGCTATGTAATAGATATCATGTGGTCATAACATTCTTGTTATATGTTTCAGGTTGTGTGACCTGCCTTTTCGTCATGGGACTTCAACACGCCCCCCTCTTTTCTTTCCATTTAAAGTGACTGGCATGGCACACTCTCTCTTATGCTGTTGGACTGGTAATAAAAGTGCTGAATCAGATACAACAGACTACTTAATGCCCTTAACCCGGGAACTGCGGGAAGACTCTTTAGAGTTCGGCCGGCGGACTGCGGGAAGACTCTCTGGAGTAAGTAAAACTAAAAATCAACTTTTTACATCGAAAAAAATTTTTTTTTTTTATTTTTTTTTTTTTTTTTTTTTTTTTTTTTTGGCCCCTGGGCCATGCAAAATCTCAGTCCTCTACCTCCCCTCCTTCCCCACTTTCCTCCTATTCCTCAGTTATCACCTATTTTCCCTATTATTCCCTTATTCTGAGGTATATTTTCGTGCTAACATTAGCGAGTTGCAAGCAGGGTGTTGTCATCACTGATGGCCATCGAGTGCAAGAGAGAGAGAGAGAGTATCGATCGACTGTGTCTCAGTGGCCTTGGGGGAAATTGGCGGGAAAGGAGTTTGCCTCACCCATAGATTATACAACTCGCGGGCTATATCTCCGATTTTGACCATCCAAACGCTGTTTTCACTCGTTTTATTGTTGTTTCAGGTTAATACCTTTATAATCAACCCATAATAGGCGCATATGGATAATTATTAATGCTATTAATGGTACAATGAATATTTTAGTGACGAAAAACCTCAAATACGTCAGCACAGGGGGAGGTTTTCATTTACCCCCGTGCGCACTTCAGAGGTTAAGGGGTATGTTCTTGCCTTAAAGCTATGCATGGTAAATTGGGTCTCTCCAGGTGTACTGACAGATATCTGGATAGGAAAGTATTGCTCGAGGACCAGAGACCCGATTGAGAGATATCTTCTACTGAAAAGTTGTTGAGGAACCTGATGGTAGTGGCCCACTTGCGGACGTCGTGAGCTTTGGCAATCACCTGGGGGTCTGCCTCCTTAATTACATCTACTATCGTGGATGCTAAAACTTTTGGCATGGCACACACTCTCTTATGCTGTTGGACTGGTAATAAAAGTGCTGAATCAGATACAACAGACTACTTAATGCCCTTAAGGGGTATGTTCTTGCCTTAAAGCTATGCATGGTAAATTGGGTCTCTCCAGGTGTACTGACAGATATCTGGATAGGAAAGTATTGCTCGAGGACCAGAGACCCGTTTGAGAGATATCTTCTACTGAAAAGTTGTTGAGGAACCTGATGGTAGTGGCCCACTTGCGGACGTCGTGAGCTTTGGCAATCACCTGGGGGTCTGCCTCCTTAATTACATCTACTATCGTGGATGCTAAAACTTTTTTCCCCAACCTTGTTGAGCCATCTGGAGAAACCCATAAATGTTCCTTATTTCTAGGGATAACAGACTTAAAGTAGGTATATAATGCTTTCACAGGACATAGTGCATGGTGTATCCTTCCTTTTTTCAAGGCAGGAATGGAGAAAGGTGTAAAGATATGTTCCTGGTGCTCGTTTTTTTGCAATAAAATCTGGTGCAGGTGCAATATGTACAGAGTCGTTATTAGGGGCAAACCGTAGACAGTTTGGGGACCTTGCCATGGCCGCCAATTCTGAGACCCTATGGCCAGTCGCTAGGGCCATCAGAAATACACACTTCTTGAGTTTCTTCTCTATGTTTGGTTTCACCGAGTAGGGCCTAGACTGTAATAATGTTAGGACCCTCGAGATTGACCATTGAGGAAGTAGTTGACGATTTGGGGCTCTGAGTTTGAAGCAAGCTCTCATAAACCCTTGTTCGTCTTTCTGGGGTTGGGGTAAGGATAGACCGGTAAGTGTGAGGAAGGGTTCCTTCACTGCCGACAGGTGGTTTCTAAGTGTGTTAACTGCTAGATTTTTAGTTTCAAACAAGTAATTTAGGTATTTCAATAACAAGGAAGCTGATGGGTTCTTCTGGTTAGTATCTACAATCCACGTTGTAAATTGTTTCCAGTGAGAGCTGTATTGTCTCAGAGTGGAAGCTGTGTACTGATTTGTGAGCTTGTCCGTGACTTCCTCGTCGTAGGACGGGAGCCACTTGGATTTGAGAATGTCCACATAGCAAAATTGAGCGAGGTCTGCAGGTTCCCAATTTTTTCCAAGTGGAAATCTGTTAGGGGGAGTTGCAGGGGGTTGTTGCACCATTGAGTAAGTTGAGTGTACCACGCTTGAGTAGGCCACATTGGAGCGACCAGGGTTACTTGTCCCTGGAACGATCTGAGGTGGTGAATGACTTTGCACATTAGTGAGGTGTCTGGGGTGGGAAGAGGTAAATCGATGTCCATCTGTTCCAGTCTACTGTGAAGGCATCCGGGCCTCCCGAGAAATGTGAGCCTGGAGTTTCGTTGATTGAAGAGATGCGAACAGATCGATTTGTGGTGAAAATGGTAGCACTAATTGGTTGAACGTTTCTTGTTTGAGGGCCCATTCCACTGAAGTGCTCTTTCCCCTGGATAGAGCGTCGGCCCATAGATTGGAGACCCCTGGTAGGTATGTTGCGTGGATTACTATGGAGTATTTCTGGGCTAGAAAGAATATCTTTTCTGAGAGGTCTTGAAGGATCCTGGACCGGGTGGAGCCTTGTTTCTTTAAGCAAGTTACGGAAGCCATGTTGTCCATCCGGAACGCTATTGATCTGGAGGTCAATGACGTCGCATGGTCCCTGAGAAAGAATAGAGGAACTGCTAGCTCTTTGGCATTGATGTGATACTGACTTAGTGTGGTCCATTTCCCGTGGTTCTGATGGCCTTCCGTTGACTGGTAGCCCCATCCTATCAGGCTCGAGGCATCTGTGTCTATCCATAAGGTGGGAGGTGGATCTGACCAGTGTGTCACCAATTCCCGTACTTGAGAACTTGTCCAAAAAGCCAGGAGATGTAGGATCCTCTTTGGGATGGGGAGCGGGTAATTGTGAGGTGTTAGAGGGAAGGCTTTGTTGCCTAGCCAGATTAGTCTCTTCAGTCTGAGGCGGCCTAGGGGTACTGTCATTTGTACCCAATTTAGTGAGCCCATCAAAGATTCCCAAAGTTTCCTGGTGATATTCTTCGCATGTAATACTCTGAACAGTTTTAATTGTAGACGTTTGGCATTGGCTGGGCTCTGCTTTATCGTTTGGAGTTGTGTGTCCCAGATTAAGCCTACCCATTCCGCTGATTGTGAGGGGGTGAGCATTGACTTCTCCAGGTTCACTCTGAAGCCCAGCTTTGTAACATGTTGTACTACTTTCACGGTTTGTTCTTGGCATTGGAGAGGTGTGGACCCGAGAATCAACCAGTCGTCTAGGTAGAACAGGATTTTTACTCCATTTTCGAGTAGTGGGAGGAGAGCTTGTTTGACTATCTTGGTGAAAATTCTGGGGGCTATGTTCAGACCGAAGGGCATTCTGGTGAACATTACTGCTTTGTTTCTGAATGGGATAGCTAGGAACTTTTGGTATCTCTTTGCTATTGGGATGTGCCAGTAGGCGTCTTTTAGGTCCAGGGTAATTATCCAGGCCTTTGGTTGTAGTACTAGCCTTACTTGGGAGATAGTTAGCATTCTGAATTTTGTATTGTGAATTGACTTGTTGAGAAGGGACATGTCTATCACGGGTCTTAGTTGACGGCTGTCTCTTTTTGGGACGAGGAACATGCGTGACAGAAACACTGGTGTGCCCTCTGGAGGGTGAGTGAGAACTTTGTCTGTTAACATTTGGTTTATCACTGTTACCAATTCTGGAGATAGCTGTATCTTGTTGGGCTGAGCTCTGAGGCGGGGTCTTGCCAGCCATTTCCATGTGAGGCCCTTCTTTACCACTCTCTTTGCCCAGGATCTTTGAGGCCAATGCTGGAATTGTTCCCTGAATTGGCCTGTTGAATGCCGGGCCATTTCTTGGTTGATGGCCTCTTGGAAAGTCAGTTTTTTGGATCCTGGGTCGTTTGGTGAGAGTTGGTGGATTGGTGGTGACCTTGTGGTTTCTGGTGGTTGGGAGTATGGCGTCCTGCTTTATGAGTTTGACGTCCTGTATGTTGAGGTCTTTGTTGTGACCCGTGGTTATGTTGTTTTGGTGGAGGTCGTGTGTAGGGTGATGGTTGGTCCTTGGTGAGGCTCTGCCTCTGGCCTGGTAGTGTCCTCTGTGCCCTCTGTTGCTTGATGAGTTACCCCTGTGCGTCTGAAATGTACGAGGGGTATATTGGCGAGGGGAGAACTGGCTCTTCCCACTTCCCCGGTGATGGTGAGAGTGAGGGTGGAACCTACTAGGGTGGCCTTGCCTATATGCTTGAGGCTGTCTTGACATTGCTATCTCAGGTCGTAGTAGTAGGGAGTGGACTTCATTCCATGTTGTTTGGGGCATTAATCTGCTGGTGAATAGGGGTGAGAGGAGGACTCGAGCGGCGATATCTTTTGGCATTTTCTTGGACAAGTGGATGCGTATATCTTGTCTTGCTCTGGCTGCTTCATAAATAGCAGTCTTGACATCACCCGTGGTCATTAGAGAGTTGACAAGAGATGCTCTCCTGATGAGATGGAGAGCTGTTCTGGATTTTTGTTCAGCGATGGAATCTGCCACCTGTCTCATGGAATTAGAGAGCTTCTGCCATGTGATGAAGCTTGATAGCAGTCTGTGGGCTTTTTGGCGTAGTCTAAAGTCCTTGTCGATTAGTGTTGGAGTAGGTGTCGAGATCATGGGGTCATTGGATGGCTTGCATACTATCTTTGGGGCTCTGAGATAATCCCAGAACCCCTGGGGAATGGAGTCGGAGTTGTGCACATACATTGTGGCAAACTGGTGATCATCTTGTGGGATTCTTTGGGGTGTAGTATCCATACTGGAAAGGGCAAATTTTTCTGCCCCAGATACCCATTCAGACCATGGGCCATAGCCTAAGGATGAAACCTCCAGCATGGGAATTTTACTTTAGGATATTTTTGTGGAGCATTGTATGTCTGTTGCGAGAGTGGATAGAGATTTAATGGCATTATGCCCATCGGCTTTATTCAAATCCGACCATGGTTTGAAGCGTTTTCCCGAGGGGACTGCGGATGTCTGTGTGAACGTAAAGTACCTAGCGTCTGACATGGACAGGAAAGGTTTTATGATTACGTCCAGTACTTGGTTATGTGCGTCTTTTGCTCGGAGGTGTCGCAGTTCGTCCATTTCGATCACCCAGTCATTTGGGACTGGTATCAGTTCTGGATGGCCTGTGTCCGCATCTTCAGGTGTTTCCACTGGTATTTGTTTCCAGTGATGGGAGTCCCCAAACAGAAGAGGGAAGGGTTTCTTGGAGATTTCCGGTTCCTGTTCAATAGGGGGGGGGGGGGGGGGGATGAATATGGGACAGGAATAGGTTACTGGGAAGGCCAGTGGCTTGAAGACTGGGCTGAGTGGAGGATGACGGAGTGGGTGTTAATTCCTGATCATGCTGTTTTGGCTGGGCAGTATCTGAGCTAGAGGAACTGGGTCGAGTGTGGCTGGTTGTAGCATGGTTGGAGACAGGGTCCTACATTGAAGGTCCTGGATAGCCTTATCCATAGAAGCCAATTTCTGATGTAAGCTGTCTGTTAACTCGTTGGTCAATGATCTTAAGGTATCTTTCATCTCTCTCCATAAGTCATTACGAGGGCTCAGTCTTGAGTCTATGTCAGACTGGTGAGGGTCTTCTCCTGACTGGTCTCCCTGATAAGTGTGGGAGTCCTTGTCATTCCAGCTTTCGTCAGTGTGGCTGCTGGAAATGATGTCGTAGCACTCTATTCTGTCGTCGGCCATATCATAGAGATCTTGGGTATCTTCAGGGGGTATTGTACGTTGATCTTCTTCAAATGTACTGTACCCTACTTGGTCTGGGTCTGCCAGAGTGGAATGGTAAGATAAGTTTCCTGGGGTATGTATTTCCGCTCTTGTACATATCTTGATTGTATGAGGGGGAGCTGGTTCGGTAGGGGTAGGTAAGGGGGTTAGTTCAAATTGTTGATCCATAGAGTCCGCCCACTTGTCTAGGGATAGTGGGGAGGGGTTGACCTCCTCAGAGCCTGGTTCAGTCTGGATGCATGGTGGTTGTTTGGCATGGGGTTTCCTTGTATGTTTGTGTCTTTTACTGGGCGACTGGGGGCTGGTTGACCTTTCTCTCTTCTTGCTAGAATGTGACTTTTTTCCTGTCGTGTGATGAGGAAGAGCTACGGGATCTAGCTACGGATATCTCTAAGAATTTTACATACTCTGGGTTTGCAATTTCTGGGTGTTTCTTCAATGTACCTGAAATATATGATTTTACCGCATGCAACACAGCTTTCAGAATATTCTTACATGTGTTTGGGGCTAGTGTAGAAAGTGGGTTATGGAACTTAGCTATGTAATAATTACACCTGTCACAAAATTTAGGGTTCCACCTAGCTTTTGTCCTATCAATACACATAGCTTCCATAAGAGAATTAGCGTTACACTTATGATGTTAGTACTCTTTCCCTTGCGACGGGTGTTTCAAACAGGCTGACCACGGGTGCTTGAAAGAGAGCTATTATATTAATAGGCATATCGTCAATGATGGTGGGGCCACTAATAAATAGATAATTTTAGTATCATCAGGTCACTATATCTATCTATATAGTGATATGCGAAACGTTGTCAATAAAGTGCTCTTCCTCAGATGGTGTTTTTTATCCATTCTGTCTACTTTTCAAGTACCGCTCAACATAATTTCAGTACGGTAGCTTAGCTATAAAGAGTAGGGGAAAGGCAAAGATCTCATCCATGGGAATGGAGAGAGGTAGAATAAGCAGGGTAGATGAAAGACAGATAAGCAGAGAAGAAGTAAACGAAGCAATCAATAGACTTGAAATGGGCAAAGCTGCTGGAGTAGATAACATCCCAGGTGAAATGCTGAGATATGGTGGAGAAGAAGCTGTTGACATAATGCATAGGTTATGTAAATTAGCATGGGAAAAGGAAAGTGTACCAGAGGACTGGAGGAAAGCAGTGATAGTACCTTTGTACAAAGGGAAGGGTAGTAAAGAGGAGTGTAAGAGTTATAGGGGAATTAGCTTGCTTAGAATACCTGGAAAGGTATATGCAAGAGTAGTAACAAAGAGACTGCAGAAGATAACAGATGACAATTGGTCCTGATGTGGCGGCGTCTACGCCGTGGGGCCACCTCCCGAAGCTGCCAACCGCGGATGGCTGCCAACCCTCCACGGCCGAAGACAAAATCAACGACCAGTGGAGGACAACCGGATGCCGGCCGAGGGGAGCAGTCTTCGGGAGCCAAACCGTCACAACCATCCCCTGCCCCCTCCCTGGGGGCACGGGTCCTTGGAGCGGCTTCGGTCGCGCCGGGAATTGCCACACCTCTCACACCACACACATACATAACACATACATCCGGCTGTCATTTCTCGAAGACTTCTTCTAGCCGGAGACATTGAGAGCAAACCAGGACCCACCTACACATACATACAGTCCATCCTCCTATAACCCGAGCTCCTACAACGCGATCCTCCTTCAACACGAAAGGGGGGGGGTCCCGAATTACCTAAACCTCTTATAACCCGAGCCGAAAACATATAACGCGAAATGGCCTTGCCGAGTGCTTCAAATCCGGCGCCTCCTCTTACTGCGGGACCCCCCCCCCCCCCCCCACCTACAGCGCGGCGGCAAGAGAGCTTCGGAGCTGGGTTGACGGCAAGCTGAAACATCTCACTCAACTTACTGTTTCTTCATTCTAATTTAATTTGGTATATTTGTTTATCCAAACATGATCTTATAATTTACTTGCCTATTATTAGGAAGTAGAGTAATAAGAGCCCACAGTAACGAATATCCAATTGTTGATAATAAATTAATGTCGGACAGTGCGTTTGGTTAGATTTTGTCCACGAAACAACAACAAACCCCAGCTGTGACTATGCTATTTACCGATTGTTTTTTCACATCAGAATTGCATTTATATAATCCTTATGATAATTAAATTGGCGATGAATGTTATTCCGATGAAATGGAAGTTGTATAGCCTAGCCTATATATTTATTAAGCTAAAAAAATACAGAAAAGTGGCAAAATTGGGGGGCGCAGTCCCATATAGAATTATCTCCATTTAAAGTGTTATTCATACAACACGAGGCGCAGTGCCGCCCCTAAACTCGCGTTATAGGAGGATGGACTGTATGTCCAACTTCCTCAAAACCCATCACTTCGAGTCGCCACACTAAGGGTTCAGTTCTCTGCAATTCATGCGGGAACTGGACCCACTTCACCTGCACAACACTTGCCTCCAAGAAACACTACACAAACACCTGGACCTGTTCCTCATGCCCCTCCCTCTCCCAGTCAAATCCCTCACCTAAATCCCGTCCACCTCTCATCCCCAACCCACCTAACCTTCCCATATCATCCACTGCCCCCCCCCCTAAAACCCGTCCACCTCTCCTTCCTAACCCACCTATATCATCCACTCCCCCCCCTAAAACCCGTCCACCTCTCCTTCCTAACCCACCTAACCTTCCCATACCATCCACATCCTCAACCCAATACACCACACCCCCTCCTAATCCATTTCAACCCCCATCTCCTGCACCCCAATCCCCACCCCCACCTCCATCTCACCCATCCCAACCCTCACCCCCTCCCCCACCCCATCCTCGTGCAGCAGCACCCAACATACATCGTGCACATAACATTAACATTCTCCAATTGAACATAGATGGCATCAACACAAAGAAACACGAACTCTCACTCTTCATCAAACAACACAACATACACATTGCCATCTTACAAGAAACAAAACTCTGCACAACACAAAAAACACCTACATTTCATGATTTCACCACCATCAGACAAGACCTGGCCATCGGAGGCGGCGGTGGACTCATCACCCTGGTACACAAAGAAATATCATACATAGTTACCAGTGTACATACCAAATCCCTCCTCCCCCCCAAATGATAACACAACAGAAATACAACCAATTAAAGTACGCACTGGCAACAACTCCAGCCATGTGGTGATGGGCTGGTCTATCAGAGTGAGAACTGAGCGATCTCTGCCATACCCATAGCTTAGTCTGACTGTTCCTTTTACTTATATATTTTCTAGATCTCAAGTGACGGCGTCTCTTCCGTGGATTGACCTCCCAATCTACCAAGATTGGAAGCCAAAGCGTCACATTTTTCCTTTGCCCCTCAACTTTCTCTTCATAATTGCTGAGGGGTACAGGTCCCTGGGTGGGTCTTTGGTTTCCCGGGCGTTTCCGCACCCTCCTCAGCTCCCCGCCATGGAGTGGCTTCGGTCATCCAGGCTTTATTGTGGTCGGCAGGGAGGGTTCTGTGGGGGCGCTCGGTTATGGCCTTGGCCTTGCTCGGGGCCTTGGGGCTGTTCGGCCAGGCAGCTTGGGGAACAACAACATCAACAACAACAACAACTCCAACATAACCATCATAAACACATATATCCCTCCCCAAACATCCCCTACAGTTCCAAATGAATACAGACCACACTTACAACACATCACAAACACCCCACACATCATCCTGGGTGGTGACTTCAACGCCAAGACGTCGGCCTGGTTTGTCGACAACCCTGACACAGACAAAGGGCTGGTACTACAAAACCAAACTGATAACCTCATCATCCTTAACGACATCCATCAACATACCCATATTCCCCACCAAGCCCTCTATAACCCATCATCTCCAGACATCACCTTTTGCTCCCCAGAACTCGCCCCCACAACATCCTGGAGGGTGGTCAGAACCTTAGGCTCTGACCACCTCCCAACCATTATCACCACCAAAACCAGACTCACCCCAGCTAGCCACAAACACACATACACCAATTATAAAAGAGCTAACTGGGAAGCATTCACAAATGAGACAGAACAACATTTCACAAGTCTAAACAATACACCCATCACTAACATTAACAATGCTGTACACATACTCAATAAAACTATCCAAAATGCTGACAAGAAACACATTCCAAGAGGTAACAGAAAAAGACACAACCCCAACTTCACACCAGAAATTCAAAACCTCATCAGACAACGCGACATACTGAAACACTCCCCAGCACCCCACACACAAGACATCACACAACAAATCCAAGCACTAAACACCCATGTAAACAACAAGCAAACACTCTCATCAATCACTTCTCACATGTCAGCCACCTAAAACCTCACAAAGACGACCGACGTGTCATCCGACGTAAGAGACAATTTCCCAGAGACCCTGACTATACGCCCTTCACCAATCACCAGACAAAGCATATCATCAACAATCTCAAGCACTCACCCGCCTGTGGCCTAGACAAAAACATTTCTTACAGTTTCTTACAGTAGATCCTCTGGAAAAAGGAAAAATATGCCTGTGTATCCAGCTCAGTACCAGTACTTGCACTGCAGCGGTCGTTCACGGTGTTGTTGTTGTTGTTGTTTTTCCCCAAGCTGCCTGGCCGAACAGCCCCAAGGCCCCGAGCAAGGCCAAGGCCACAACCGAGCGCCCCCACAAAACCCTCCCCGCCGACCACAATAAAGCCTGGGTGACCGAAGCCACTCCATGGCGGGGAGCTGAGGAGGGCGCGGAAACGCCCGGGAAACCAAAGCCCCACCCAGGGCCCTGTGCCCCTCAGCAATTATGAAGAGAAAGTTGAGGGGCAAAGGTCACGGTGTTGTTGGCGGCGGCGGTAGCAGACGCAACATTTTTACTATTCTGTATTTTTGTTTTATAATCAAACTTCAAATCTTGTCTTCCCCATGCTTTATCAAGATTACTTTCAAACTCCCTTATTGATTCGGAATCGACTACATACTGGGGCAGTGCGTTCCACTCATTTACCACTCTATCACAAAATGAGTTCTTTGCCTTCTCAAGCCTATTTCTTTCTTTGTAAATTTTCTTAGAGTGTCCTCTCGTTCTTGTTCCCTCCCGCATCAAGAAGATACCTTCACACACATCCTCATCGTACTTTCCTGACACTATCTTAAAAGTCTCTATCATATCCCCTCTCTTTCTCCTATATGCCAGTGTCGGAAGCCCCAGTGTCCTCAACCTCTGCTCATAGCCCGCGTTCTTCAACGTTGGTACCAGCTTGCTAGCTCTCCTCTGCACTTTCTCCACTGCTTCTATATCCTTTACCATATATGGAGCCCACACCTGGTTCGCATATTCCAGGTGCGGCCTAACCAGCGCTGTATAGAGATTCCTGAAGATTTCTTCGTCAAGTGACACAAATGTCCTCCTTATCAGCCCTACAATTCTATTGGCTTTGCTTATCTTTTCCGCTAAATGTTCTGAGAAATTTAACTTATTGTCTATCACTACTCCTATATCCTTTTCTGCATTCACTTCCTCCATCGCTTCATACATACTGTATCCTACCTTGTCTATCTTGCTGGTCCCAATCCGCATGTACTTGCATTTTTTTGGAAGAAAAGGCATTAACCAATGCTCAGACCATCCCTTCATGCCCTCCACATCTCCTTGAAACAAACCCATATCTTCCTTACTCCTCACTCTTCTATACAGCTTAGTGTCATCCGCATACAGGTATACCTCACTTCCATTAGTTATAACTTCAGGCAAGTCGTTGATAAATATAACGAAAAGCAGAGACTTTGGTTTCCCGGGCGTTTCCGCACCTTCCTCAGCTCCCTGCCTTGGAGTGGCTTCGGTCACCCGGGCTTTGTTAGTGGTAAGCAGGGAGGATTTTGTGGGGGCGCTCGTTTATGGCCTTGGCCTTGCTCGAGACCTTGGGGCTGTTCGGCCAGACAGCCTGGGGAACAACAACAACGAAAAGCAGTGGTCCCAACACAGATCCCTGAGGTACCCCACTTGTAATTTCCCTCCACCCCGAGCTTATTCCATTCACCAGTACCCTCTGTCTCCGATCTTTCAGGAAGGCTTCTATCCATTTCACACATTTCTCCCCTATATTATAGCTTCTAACTTTCTCTATTAACCTTTTATGTGGGACCTTATCGAAGGCCTTCATAAAATCGCAATATACCACGTCTATTACATCACCATCTTCTAGAATTTGCATCCAATCATCTACCACCTTAATTAGCTGTAGTACCGTCGACCTCCCCGGCAAGAATCCGAACTGTCTCCCACTGAAAAGTTGATTTGACTTCATATGATCCATTATTCCTTCTCTAATTACCGTTTCCATTAGTTTACACACAACACTTGTCAAACTGACTGGTCTATAATTCCCTGGGTCATTTCTCTTTCCCTTCCTTAAATATAGCTGTTATGTTCGCCTCTCTCCAGTCCATCGGGATTTGTCCTATATTAAACGATACCTCAAATAACATTTTCAATGGCTCTACTAACATCTCCCCTCCTTCCTTTATGATTCTTGGGTGTATCCCATCCGGTCCCGGTGACGTACTTCTGTTCATTTTTTCTATAGCCCTTCTTATTCTAGCATGGGAAAACTCTATTAGTTCTAGTGCCGGTGCCTGTTTGATGGGAATAGTAGGCACTGCATCCTCCGACTCCACTGTTAGTACCCCCCCAAAGTATTTCCCCAGCAACATACACCTCAGACACCTGGGACCACAAGGCATACAAGCACTCACTAACATATCAAACTACAGTTATTCACACAACACAATACCAGACATTTGGAAGCATGGTATCATCATCACATTCCCCAAACCCAACAAAGACCCCACGCTACCCTCCTCGCACCGCCCCATCACACTCCTTTGCACCCCCTCCAAAGTCATGGAACGCCTAGTATTACAACTAATTACACCCGACCTACCCCTAGCTCCAACACAACATGGCTTTAGGCCACTGCACTCCACAAACACTCTTCTCACAGACCTTACACAAAGATCTTTTGACGGCATCAACTCAGCTAGACCACCACACAGATCATTATTAGCCACACTCGACATTAGTAAAGTCTTCGATGCCATCCCCCACCACAACCTAACAAACAAAATCTACAACACAAACATGCACAACAACACAAAAAGGTGGCTGGCCAACTTCCTAGCAGGCAGATGTGCACACGTATCTTTCGCCGGTCAGTCATCTAGAATCAGAAACTTTCCAAACGGAGTCCCACAAGTATCCGTCCTATCGCCCGCACTCTTCAATCTGTACATGCACGATATAACTACACCCAATACGCCCCAAATAAACTTAGCCTCCTATGCAGATGACATAACACTCACATGCACACACCATGACCCAAAAAGAGCAACAGATCTCCTTCAACCCTATCTCAACACACTACAAGGCTGGTGCACTACAAACAGACTTAATCTAGCTCCAGCCAAATCCACCGCAACCCTGCTCACAAGCTGGACAGGAGAACACGAATACATCCCTCAACTCACCATAAACAACACACCCCTAACACATACACACACACCCAAAATCCTAGGAGTAACATATGATACTCCATTCAAACATATGACATTCAAACAGCACACCACAAACATTAAAAAGAAACTGACACCCAGACTTAACGCCCTCAGGTCACTTGCTCACACAAAATTTGGACACAACAAAGAAACCACCTCTACAGTATATAAACAATACATAAGATCAGTGATGTAATACGCAAGCCCAGCCTGGGCTTCTAACCTAGCTGAAACACCTCATAAGACCTTACAGCCTGGGCTTCTAACCTAGCTGAAACACATCATAAGACCTTACAGAATATTCAAAACAAAGCCCTAAAGATCATTACAGGCTGCACAGCTACTGCACCCACAGATCACCTACATCAAGAAACCAAAATCCTCAAAGTCAAAGACCATCTGGACATGAGAGGCACTCAATTCCTGGCAGCAGCCTCCACGAACCAGGACCACCCACTAAACTACATGGCAACACACCCACAGACACCAAGAAATATCAAAACAACACCCAGCACACGGTATCACACACAATTACTATCCTCTCTCCCTCCCTGTCCACCCCGAACCAACTTCCAGAAGCACATCCATACTCACATCTCTCGCCGATCCATCCACTCACTCACAGACAACACGCAGCTGCAAGCACGACCTCCTGAAATCCATCCTTCCGAATCCTCCCTTCCTCGCGAGGACAGAGTCCACCTGGCCAGGCTGAGATGCGGACACCATCCAGCTCTCCTGAGCTATCAGAAGAGACTGGATGACTCCGTCGTCGATGTCTGCCCGGGATGTAACACAGCACCCCATACCATTAAACACATCATAGAAGACTGCATTTCACACAACCACTTACGTCAACAACACAATCTACACTCAATGAGAGCTCTGTGGGAAAGCCCGATCGTGGCCATGGCCTTCCTCAGGGACTCGGGGCTGTTCGGCCAGGCAGCTTAGGGAACAACAACAACAACAACAGATGACAAAATAGGCGAGAACAGGGAGATTTCATAAAGGGCAGGGGCTGTGTTGACCAGATAGCCTCAATGTGTTTGTTGGTAGAGAAGTATTTGGCCAAGAACAGATAACTCTATGCAGCATTCATGGATTTGGAAAAAGCCTATGACAAAGTAGATTGGGAGGGTCTGTGGGATGTGTTAACAGTATATGGTATGGGAGGAAAGTTGCTAATGGCAGTACAATCATTTTATAGGAATGCAATGGCAAATGTGAAGGTAGGTGATAAGTTAAGTAAGAGTTTTGAGGTCAATGTAGGAGTAAGACAGGGATGTGTCATGTCATCTTGGTTGTTCAATATATACATGGATGGAATTATTATAGAATGTAGGGCAGGATCAATGGGTATAGGAGCTAGACTGGACTCAAAGGGAAGAGAGTGGAAGATTTTAACATGCCTATATGCGGACGATGCAGTCCTGTTGGCGGAAAATGTAGAAGAACTTCAGAGAGTGGTCACTGACTTTGACAGGGTATGTGAAAAGAGAAAGTTAAAGGTCAATGTAAGGTAATGGTGTTGAGAGAAGAATGCATGAAACCATAGATTTTAAGGCAAAATATAGAATTAAGGGGACCGGCCACTTTTTAATAGGGGGTGACACTGAACTTCATCCGATTTCAATGAGATTTCGCACACGTATAGAGGATGATATAGCAAGGATGTTTGTTTTATGTTTTTTATTCTAGGTCAATTAGTTCCTGAATTAGGGTGGAAATTAACTCTAAAATTAAACAAAAATTCTGAAGTCAATAGTTCGAAACCCAAGCACTGCATAATATTTTCAGAGAGATCAGACAACTCAGGACAGGTGGTTTTACAACTCTATATTTTTGGTTTTGTTTTTTATCTAATTGCGGAATTAGGTGACTCGGAAATTAGGTAATGATTTTGTACTCGGTGGTTAGCTACCTATGCCAAGGGGCTGTGTCTCAAATGCAAAAAAAAAAAAAGAGACAATAGCTTTATAGAACATTTCACACACTTTCCAATGGTATATAAAACATTCCTAGAGGCCCAATAATACATTTATTATTAGATCCCAAAGTGCGACAAAACAGGTGTTGAGAAAAACATGTGAAAGTCGAAGGTAATTGGGTGAAAATGTTTTACTTTTTGTTTTGGTTTACAATATTTTACGCAGGAATATGGCAGAGTAGAAGATACAGCTTTTGGGAGCTTGTTGTTGTTGTTCCCCAAGCTGCCTGGCCGAACAGCCCCGAGCAAGGCTAAGGCCATAACCGAGCGACCCAGAGAACCCTCCCTGCCGGCCACAATAAAGCCTGGGTGACCGAAGCCACTCCATGGCGGGGAGCTGGGGAGGGTGCGGAAACGCCCGGGAAACCAAAGCCCCACCCAGGGCCTTGTGCCCCTCAGCAATTATGAAGAGAAAGTTGAGGGGCAAGGGAAAAATGTGACGCTTTAGCTTCCAATCTTGGTAGATTAGGAGGTCAATCCACGGAAAACACGCCGTCACTTGAGATCTAGAAAATATATAAGTAATAGGAACAGTCAGAGTAAGCTATGGGTATGGCAGAGATAGCTCAGTTCTCACTCTGATAAACCAGCCCATCACCACATGACCAGAACCCAATCCTCTCAGCATCAGCTAGTTAAGGCCCTAGAATGCCGCCTTTGGCGGGTGGATAGCTCCCCTACATTACGCTCTTTCCATTTATAGATGTACGATCCTCGTGCGACCAGTAGTTACTGAGCCTGTCAATTTCAAAGTTCGCTATACAGTTGGTCCTCCGGTAACGCGCACTTTGGAAACGCGGATTTGGTGGCACGCGGTACACCCCAAATATCAAAAATTTTACTAACACGGTCAATACTTACACTGGCGCGGGGTCCAGCTGGGCGCCGAACCTTTACTCCCGACTTTCGTAATTTACCGATGCTCATATCTCTGCAAATATATGGTCTAACCAAGTGTTTATGCCTACCAGAGGTAGATATGATCGTTGCTGTGCGTTGGGTGAAGACTAGAACACCCTACATTGTGTAGTTATTGTGTGAGGTGAGAAATATAAGACGGTGAGTTAGGCGGGAATTCCGAAGTTCCGATTTTCGTCATTTACCGATGCCCATATCTCTGCAAATATATGGCTTAACCAAGTTTTTATGCATACCGGAGGTAGATATGATCGTTCCCGTGCATTGGGTGAAGACTAGAACACTCCACATTGTGTAGTTAATGTGTGAGGTGAGAATAATTACCGAAACACACTTATGATATTGTTTGGCTGTCACGTGAGTGTATGTGTGTGTGTGTTGTCATTGTGTGGAAAACGTGGCTAGGCTATCACGCTCGCCGAATCTTTACTCCCGACTTTCGTAATTTACCGATGCTCATATCTCTGCAAATAAATGGCCTAACCAAGTGTTTATGCCTACCAGAGGTAGATATGATCGTTGCTGTGCGTTGGGTGAAGACTAGAACACCCTACATTGTGTAGTTATTGTGTGAGGTGAGAAATAATAAGACGGCGAGTTATGCGGGAATTCCGAAGTTACGATTTTCGCCATTTACCGATGCTCATATCTCTGCAAATAAATGGCCTAACCAAGTTGTTATGCATACCAGAGGTAGATATGGTCGTTGCTGTGCGTTGAGTGAAGAGTAGACCATTCTAAAATGTGTAGTTATTGTGTGAGGTGAGAAATATGATGGCGGGATTTCAGAGCTTCGATCGAAAAATGTCGACT